>CAUYQV010003917.1:0-70431 GCA_963574575.1 Galagoides demidoff
TTGATACAATGATCAACCAAATGACATGAAATCTATGTTAACCAGCTTGATGAAAGTGTTTCAAATTGTATATGAAACAGCACAATGTACCCCATGTTTGCATCAATGTATACAGAGATCAATTAATAAAAAAAAAAAAATACAAAAAAAAATAAAAAACAGTGAAGAAGGGGCTCTTCTTAAACTTGGGTTTTGAAGGTGAGGGTTTAAATATCTAATGACTGTGATAACGATTTTTTTTATTAAATCATATTTGTGCACATTAATTCTATCATGGGATACAGTGTGTTGTTTCCATATACAATTTGAAATACTTTCATCCAATTGTCCAACATAGCCATCATGTCATTCTCATACTTGTTGTGTTAAGACATTTATATTCAACATTCAGAAAGATTCACATGTACCCTTACAGGATAAATCATACGTGTGGTCCCAGCAATCACCCTCCCTCCACCCATCCTCCCCCCTCCCCTCCCCTCCCTCTCCCCTTTCCCTGTATTCTTGGACTACAATTGGATTATAGCTTTCCTATGATAGTTAGCAATTAGTTTCATAATAGGGTTGAGTACATTGGATACTTTTTCTTCCATTCTTGAGATACTTTGCTGAGAAGAATATTTTCCAGCTCCATCCATGTAAACATGAAGGACATAAAGTCTCCATCTTTCTTTATGGCTGCATAGTATTCCACTGTTATGTCTCATCAACAGATGTTTTGAAAAAACTTGATAGTATACGTATTGATCAAAATGCTGAAATATATGACATTTTTACAATGATTTTCTCCAATTCACTTACTAGAAAACCATAATGATCATGTTTGCTCATTTCGCAATGTTATTATATTTTTGAGATTTCAAAGAGAAAACCTCTTCTTTATAAGACAATAGTTGAGGTTCAAAAAGGACTACAAATATAATTTGTCCAGGTCAGAAGCAATAGCCAGAAAAAATATCCCAAAGGGTATACAAATCCAAAAGTCATTAATTTCAAGTTAGATCTGGTTTGAAAACTTTAGAACTTTGTTCTACTTTTACCAGAAAACCTGTGTTGTGGTTTACCTCTGAAGGTCATGGCACGCTGTCTATGAATAGTCAAAATAAGTAATGTTTGAAAAAGGGCAACCACTTGAGAATTTAGTACCATTCATCTGGTTCATGTTTAAATGAAGACATTATAAACAAATGTGAATTCTGCAGTTTTATAATTTTTATCCGGCTTTCTGTTTTTGCAATTACTATTTATATTCTTAATTATGATGTTGATAACACAGCATTTTCAGAAGCATAAATAACTATCAAGACTGGTAAGACATTACTAAACATAATATTTATAAGAAACTGGGAAAACCAATTTTTTGCCATCATTTCTTGATATTAAAAATAAGTCAAGGTTCTTAGGAATCTCTAAATTCTCTTATAGTTTTAAAATCTATAATGTTTTTTTTAAAAAATAAACCTGATATCCTCCACAATTCTTAAATGGTCTTGAGTCAGTGCCAGCCAGCTGCTGGATTTTATTCAGAACAATGAGGCCGAGGTGAAAGGATTCATGATGTTCCTAAATCGGTGCAGATACATGCACATGTCATTCAAGATAAAAACCAGTTTTTCCATTGCTATAAAATATTAATTGTATTTATTTTACTACTAAATGGACAACCATGGAAATGTCGGAAACAGTGCACCTGTTTTCAGTCCAGCAGCAAGCCTGGTAAAACTGGAAACAACACGCCTGTTACACGGTGCACGAAACCAGGACTGCACGGAAATGCCTTCCCTACAAAGAAAGGAGAGGAGGAGCCCTTGACTTCAGTCAAAATATTCATTGATTATCAGATTTATGCAAAGTATTTTGGTGAGGGCTGCTGCAAATAGCACACAGTCTATCCTTCGAGAGTCTTAAAAATTGGTAAGAGGTATAAAGCAGGCATTTATTCATTTCTTCCTCCATTCATTCATTATTATGAACATAACAGTATCTGGTTTTCAGCATAAATGTGAATTATCCTGGAGTTTTGGTTTTATTTTCCTTAATGTCAAACAAACAGGAGTAGCTTTACATTCTCTTTTTTTAAAAAAAAGAAAAAAAGTGGCTCAGCACCTGTAGCTCAGTAGCTAGGGCGCCAGCCACATACACCAGAGCTGGCAGGTTTGAATCCAGCCTGGGCCTGCCACACAACAATGACAATACAACCATAAAACAAAATAGCCGGGCATTGTGGTAGGCACCTGCAGTCAAGGCAACTCAGGAGGCTGAGGCAAGAAACTCGTTGAAGCCCAAGAGTTTGAGGTTGCTGTGAGCTGTGATGCCACAGAACTCTACCCAGGGTGACATAGTGAGAGTCTATCTCAAAAAAAAAAAAAAGAGTTTTCTATCTTCACAAAATATATTATTTTGGGTTATGTTGGATGAATTAAATAATCAGCAAGCATTTGAGTGCCCACTTTGTGTCTGGTGGATCATGTAATATATGTATGGTGCATACTACATAAATATTATTCTTTTCAAAGCATTTCTTTACCAAGGACAGCAACTTGCTTCCAATGTTTTAAAACTATTTTTCCAGACAGATCTTCTGATAGAGCTGGTATGCTTTGCAGAACCAACTATTTTAATAAAATATTTAAATGGAGTTTTATAAATATTGCGTTGGAGTAGTTTCTTATCTTACCTTGGCTATAAATCAGCAAAATGAGTCAAAGTTGCCAGATTTGACTGTATTTACACCTGTACTTTAGAGCCATATAAGGCTTATCTTTAAATGCATTTTTGTAAAACACACCCAAGCAGATTGTATACACATATATTCTTGTGTGTGTGTGTTTCTGTGTGCACATGCGCTCAATTTGCAGCATGTTTAATAACAGCTGCTATTAAAAGAAAAAAATAATTATAAAAACTCTATTTCAAGCCTTATTATATCATGGCATATAAATACAGAATTTTTTCAACTCTTGGGGTTAAATGATTCTCTTGTCTCAGCCTCCCGAGTACCTGGGACTATAGGAGGCCACCACAACGCCTGGCTAATTTTTGATTGTAGTTGTTCTTGTTGTTTGCCTGGGTTTGAACCTGCCAGATCTGGTGTATGTGTCTGACACCCTCAGCCGCTGAGCTATAAGCACCAAGCCAAATATAGAAATTTTTTCCTTTTTTATTTTTATTAAATCATAAATACATAAATCATGTATACATTAATGCACTTATGGGGTACAATGTGCTGATTTTATATACAATTTGGAATTTTTGAAATTCAAAATATGTCCTAGTATCATCTGTTTTACTGACAGGCTTTGTCTGAAACTTCTTATTGAGGAAAATCACTGGTGGATAGCATTACAGCATTACTCAGAATCGACTTGAGGCCAATGGTTAAAACCAAACATACAGAACTGAGTAGACTTTTATACAAGTCCACAAATAAATGTGATCCAATGGTTTTCAGACTTTTAAATCAATTTTTAAATTGTATCATGTAGATATTTCCCTACAGGAAAGTTTAAACATGAAGGAGAAATTGGCTTTTGGATAAAATCCCCAGTCTTGTAATTTGTTCTATTTTGTTCTCATACACATTGCTCTAGGGAAGAATTGTTATTCTTTGAGTTTAAACTTAATTTTTCTGTACTTTATCAGACACCAAAGAAAACTCTTACGTACCATTTCTTTGACCCAAGAATATTAGCAGGTTATACAGGTCCTAATTTACTTATGAGAACAAATTGATATAATTCTCAAATAAAGTTTTTCTAGGACATTCTCCTCCTAGCAGTCTTTTCGTTTGAGTGATATTAGCTATGGAGTTTTTATATTTAAATTAAAATTTTATTTAATAGCTATTAAGTGCCTTCTCATATTAAACTAGTAGAATCAAAATTAAGTCTACATTGACTACCAAATTAAATTGGTCTTTATCTTCATGGAATTTATGAAGTAATTGCAAGATAAAACAAAAAATAAATGTATGTATTATATGTAATTAGAAACTCTGGTAAATTACTAGAGAAGAAAATAATCAGAGCATTATATAAGCAAATAACAGAAAAAGTACGATGTAAGGTTGGATGGTACAAAAAAATCCCTCTTAAGATTACACTTAAACTTAGACCTCCAGGATGAAAGCAATCTACCCATTCATATGTGGTTACAGTGGGTCGTTGGGGAGAAGAGAGTGATGAAAAATTAATAGAGTTAATTGCATGAGCAAAGACACTTAAATAAATAAGAAGCGTGGTGTTTTAGAGAAATTGGGAGGGAGTATGACTGGGGCATGGCAGTCAAAGTAGAGATCTATACAAGACATTTGGGATATACTGACAGAGTCAGAAGGCAATAGGTGACATTTTAAGTAGGGCAGGGACATAAACTCTCACGCTGTTTTTACTTTAGAGTGATGAGTGTGTTTTACTAAAATGATGCAATATGACATTCCTTCTTGGTAGGAAAAAGGTGTAAAAACTGAAAGAGGCTGATGGAATTACTGATGCTGTGGGGTGCAAGGGACCAGCAAGACATGGTGATTCACTGAACAGACTCACAGGATTTTGCTCACTACAACATGCCAGACACACACAGCAGGATCAACAAAGGGGAAGGACACAGGCAGGATCTGGAGAAGTCCATGTGTAGGCTGCCTATGCTCCTCCTGGGAGAAGCCATGCCAAGACACCCTCCCCTTCAGTAGTGAAAGGTAATCACACACCAGAAATATGTCTACCCTGGGAACCATGCTTGACATCAAGAATTTAAGGTATTTTTATGGAGGATGCTTGCGTAGACCTAAATGGTTAACTAGTTCTAGACCCCCCAAAGAAAGCAGATGTTCAGTGACCCAGGCAGGTGAAACAACCTTAGTGGATCAAACTTTTTCAAGACTGAATTTTCAAGTGCCAGCCACACGGCAACCTGCAAGAAAACCTTCTCCAGTCAACGGCTCCAGGCCAGTCCTAATAAGTCTTTTCTGCACAGCTTCTGAGATAACGATGAGTCCAAAACATCAGAGGAAATACATTCAGAAGTGTACAAGTTGATTCCACAAAACTGGATGTACTCCGACTTTTTCTACAAAAGTCTAGTCAGAGTTCAGGCCCCTCTCCGAGTCCACCTACCTCCTCCACGTGTTCATCCTTCACTCTTGCCTCCCTTCCCTCACCAAACTCTTTATTTCTTGAAACCCTGCAGCAATTACTCTTATAATATTTAATACATCATCACATTTTTTATTTCCCAATTATTAATGTTTCATTTTTCATCCTAGATTATGAACCATTTCATGGAAAGGATAGATTTTGTTTGTGGCTTTTCAATTCCCTTACTGCCAGTAAGAAAATAGGCCATAGAAGTAATTGTAGGATAAAAAAGTAAAAGAAATGAGAAAAATGTAGATCAAAAATTTGTATTCCCTTTGCATTTTTATTTAATTGTATACAGTTAGAATATGTCAATTCTTTGTTCCTTCAAAAGCAACAAAACCATACTGACTGAAATCATTATCATGACCTATATTGCCCAAGATCACCATGCATAACATTGGTACACATTTTCATTTTCTCAATATATTTTGCTTTTGATTAAAAATTTTCTAGGTAGGGGCCAGAAATGATGAAGCAGAAGTGAGGAAGCGCCAGGGAAGGGCGTGGTGCTTGGGCCTGGTTTCAGGAGGCAGAAGTATCCTCGGGACAGAGGGGCTTGATTTTAAGTGGGAAAGGGCCCTTGCACTGGGGCTGGGCTGTCCTCTCAGGAAGTTGATATTTTATCAACATGAAGATTAATCATTTGTATTTGGGAGCAGCAGAACTCGGGACCAATTACCTGTCACAAGTTTTATAAGCCACTTCAAATCCTATTCCGTTTCTCTCATCCTATACTTTACCTTCAAACTTGTCTTACCTATGGCATTCAGGAGGCAAGTGAAAAGCTTTGTGAAAGATTACTCAGGTGCTGAAGTAAAAGACAGGGAGGCAACGTCGAATGACCCTTGGGGTCCCTCTAGTTCTCTGATGTTAGATATCAGTGGCTTGATGTTAACATAGATTCTCTCTCAGAGATTATGAATATGCTGTGGCAGAGACCCAGTGACCATGAGAAGAACTGGCGCCAAGTGTATAAATCCCTTATGCTAATGGATTATCTCATTAAGAATGGATCAAAGAAAGTCATCCAGCATTGCAGAGAGGGGCTCTGTAACCTTCACACACTAAACAATTCTCAACAAATAGAGATGAAGCTGGAAAAGATCAAGAAAACTCTTCCAAGGCAGGATTGAAACAAGAGCACGGTCAAGACGGTCTGTTGCCTATGGAAACTGTGTTGTCCCAGGAAATACTTCCATTCCAGATTAATGCTTGGAAATCAACAGGTGACCTGTTACTATCCTATGATGAAGATCCAAAGCCAGCCATACCTCCTTCCATTATCCCTTCAATTACATTGTTGTCAGGTGGGGGACCAGAAGTTTGTACCTCTTGGATGCAGACACTCTGCCCACTTCTTCAGAAAAAAGCCCATCTCTGCAGACAAATGTGACTTTGGACAACAGATCTTACAGTACCAGTACCATTATGAATACAGAAGACTCCTTGCAAACACCTCTAGAAAATCAATCAGCTGCAAAAAGTTCTGAAACTTTGATAACTTTACAAGTATTTTGGTCATCAAGTAAAGAACGTATCAGCCATAATTTAATGATATCCATGTCAGATACTACTTTCCATAACCAGACCTCTGTTGAGACACTCTATGTGTTTCCCTCTTTCAAAATATTTGACCCAGGAAAGGAGATTGTGATCAGTAAAGACTGTCATAAACCAACACACTCCAGCCTTGTGCAGTTGGGTGATGAAAACCTCAAGACAACCACATGGGTTTCAACTACCTCTGAGGAACCATCTTCCTTTTCTACTTTATCCATGTCATCTCCTGATTCATCCTCTCCAGAGAAGTCGGTTCATCTCTTACTCCCAGTTCTGGCCAGATCTTCCTTCTGACTTTGCCCCATCAACAGTTCTCTTTTGTTGCCTTTAAAGATGGAGATAAGACAACCAAGGTTCATCACCCCCCTCCCCCTTGCTCCTAGGGGCCCAGTGTCTTCTGATGAAGAGGAAAATGGTAATTCAACCAACTGGAAATTCTTCCAGATAACTCTGATTCTGCTAAAAAGACAAGTCGTGTATCTAGCAATAATTGGGTAGAGTTTTCCACCCAAAATGTAGACCACTTCACCTCTCTGTCCTATTCTAGTTTTCTAACAACCAAAAGCCTGCCCAGGGAACCTGCAGCAAACAATTTCATTATGGCTCTTCTAGGGGAGGTCAAGAGTGCAGTAGTTTGACTCCACGAAGACCTGAGCACAGTGATACAGCAGCATGGAACCATCTGGGAAGCACAAGTGGGAATAGTCTACCAAAAAGCCAATCTTGCAGGTCCCCCGGTTTTCTGAGGGGAGCTCCAATCGAATCTAATCACCTCAATAGCCATTTCTGATAGAACTCATGTAGTTCAACTCCTCAAAGACTTAAGTTAACATTTTTATAGAGTTGCATTACTATGGTAATAAGGCAAGGAGTGATGGTTTAATTTCTCCTTGTTAGGTTATTAACAAGTATCTTATAATTTCATTTGAGTGGTTTATTTTTAAAATAATAATTTCATTTGAGTGGTTTATTTTTAAAAGACAAAGATGCCTCCTTTGATAATTTCAAGTTTAGAATTAGTTCATTCGAAAGTGAAGAGAATTTCACTCCCCTGCTCTTTAACTCAAAACAGGTTTAACATTAGTGGAAGTTGTAACAAGACCTCACCCAGCAAATGACTGTTTGAGAGTTCTGCTTCATTGTTAACAAGCCTCTGCAGTGACCCAGGAGGATTGGGTGTGGGTACATGTTTCACTGGTCTCTTCCAAGTCTCAGGTTCTGTGAACCAAGAGCCAGAAATTTTCTTTTCCTTCTTTCAGGTGCCACAATGTTGGGAGCTAAGTTGAAACAAGTAGGCCTGGGATGGTTGTTTGTTAATGTATATTACAAAGTGAATTCAAACACATTCTTTTTATCCTTCCATTTCAGAAAGGAAATTTGATGTTTTTCATCTTCTGTGTATCATTTTAATTCATTAAAACAACCTTTCAAAGAAAAAAAACTTCTCTGGGTATCTTAAGATTAGGTATCTTAAGAACAAAAGAGTTAACTTTATTTTCAAAGAAGAAGTAACTATGTGGATAAAAATCATATTTAATTGTGCAGTTGGTTTTGTTATTATTTTATCTCCCAGTAGCAAAGTGAGCATATTTATTATTATTTTAAACTTCACCAGCCACCCCCATGGTTTCCTATGTTTGTTTATTTTGGGTTGTGGTTACAATTCCTACAAAAATGTTTACAGATCTCTTCAAGTTTCATAGTACTTTGAGAAAGCTTATACCCTCTGAAGGTAAGAATTTATAGTCTTGTCAAAAGTCTAGAATTTATACTACTCACCAAGTAGGGTAGCATGTTTGACAAGAGCAATGAAGAAAATAGATTCTGTTACAATGAAATTAATCTGTATTTATCCTGTTTTTTTTTTAATTGAAAGAATAAATAGCAAACCCTAAAATTCAGTGCCTATTCCTAGCATACCAGATCTTGGAATTACCACTAAGTCTATAACAATAGTGGTGGTGGACACATGACATTTAGGAAGTGGATTTCAACCACTAACCCATTCACAAATGTTACAGAAAATGCCTTCAGAAACAAACCATTGGTTTCCCCCACAAAAGACTAAATGCATAACTGAGAAGCTAAAGCTTTTTTTCTACTTTACTATGAGCAGAGAATCAGAGTGTTGAATAAATAGAAATCAAAGTGATCAATTTATTGACCTATACAAATAATTTAAACAAAATGCCTAATACTTCCTCCATTGTTGATCACTTTTCTACTTAATTTTCTGAAAGTGATTTCAGTTTCTTTTTTTTTTTTTTTTTCTGTACCAGAGTTGCTTTGTGTTCCTGTGGTTAGCTGAATGGCATAACTGTTAAGAGCTGAGTAAACTCAGGCAGACTTTCATTCAACTCTTTATTTCCTCTCTTACTAACTATACTTAATCATTTCATGTAATCTCCCTAAACCTCAATTTCCTCATATTTGAAATGACAAAATGATATTTATCCTAACAGGTCTTCTGAGAACTAGATATACCTGTAAGAAACGGACAGCAGATTACCTGGTATTTGGTGAATCCCCGCTGTCTATCTGGTGCCTTTATATCAGTATGTGTTGGGATTGAACTGTCCATGTTTGCAATAGATTGTGAAATTATTGGCATTTTGTAAGTATTTGCTGTTGTGGGATTAGCATCAGACTGATATTAGGGCTGAGGACTGTGCTGTTTTCTCTACTTTTCTCTGCTACAGCTCTGGCCAACTTCACAGATTGACCGAAGGGAAGAGAAAATGGCAGTACTAAGTTCATTCCCCCTTCAGTCAAGGAAGCAAGTGACTTCATCAAGGTCACTGTAAACCTATGGGAGCCTGTGAAGGCAAGGAAGGCAGAGAATGAATTTTGGATTTCCAAGTTCCAGTATAACAGCAGTAAGTAGAAGAGAGTTTGAGAATTTCTACCGGCTAGACAGATGGTGTCTTTTTCAGTTCCATAGTGTTTGAAGAACTTTACTTACTTTAACTTATTTATTCCTTCCAACAACCCAGCTATAATTTCCATTTTACAGATGAAGAAACTGCAGCATACAGAGGTTAAATGAAGTCCTCAGGTCACATAAATTATCTCTGGTGGACTTCAAGCACAGTTAAACTATCCCTTTAAACACCATGCTCTATTGGCTCTCCATGAATGGAGTAATGACACTGGCAAGTAGTCACAGCAGAAGCATCAGGTCCTGCTCATAGGGGTACAGGGACTCAAACGTAAGCAATGCTGACAGTAGTAATTTCTGTAACAGTTGAGTTTAATAATTAGATTCTTTTAGGAATTTCACTTTTATTCTCTATTGTGGTTTTTGAATGGTTGCTGAAAATATATCTTCAGAATATAAGTTGTCCTATGAACAATTTTATCCGTTTAAGGGAAAAAAAGAAGAGTGAATCTCAAAAAAGATGTCATTAAAAACTCGAAAATGTATGAGATGTGTTAGACAGTGTTAGATGTGTTAGTAATTAAAAATATTTTAGTATGAAAAAAATAAAAGATCGTAACAATGGAGATGTTGTTTTTCATGCCTCTCTTTTCTTATAAACAGATTCAGATTTTTGTTTACACACACACACACACACACATATACACACTTACACTGCCCTTGCACCTAACTGGTTCAGATGAATTTAATTTGCTGCATTTCCTTGAGCAATGTATAGCATACTCACCATTTTATTTTTTTATTTAGAGTCAAAGGACAAGTAAGGTAAGTCCAGTACCAGTTCTCATTTGCTTTGTAACAGACCATGCAAAGTTAGTGGTTTAAACACCACTCATTCATTTTGCTCATGATTCTGCTTTAGGCTGACTCTGAGTGCTTAACAGTCTTACTGAAAGATGGGTTATTCATGTGGTCAGCGGGTAGATATTAGCCAGTGTCTTGGAGCTCAGCTAGAGACTTACTCCTTCCATACCTGTGTCTCTGCATATGCACTGGGTTTATTTTCTGCAAGACAGATGGGTTCTAAAAGTGGGTGTCCCACAAGAGTCAGTAATAAACTGTATTGTCTTTTATGGCTTAGATATTATAATTTCATTACTATGCCATATTTTATTCATTTACATATGTCTTATTCTATGTTCATAGACTTCATCTTCTGATAGAGAAACAGAAAGGATCTTGATGAACACGTGGGAAAAGAACCAAGTTGTAGCCATTCTGTAAAGTACAATTAGGCATGGGTACAGCAGGTGCTTCCAAATCAACATTATCCAGAGCTTCCACTGATTACATCCCCGCCAATTCACCTAATATATATACTTCATCCTGACTTTCAAATTTGGTTATTGAAATCACTGTCCATCAAGATGTTCAACTGTGTTCTTTTAAGAGATTATAGACACTGAATAGGTAGTTTAGACTTAGTTATATGCAGATGTAATATTAAAAATGTGTAATGGCTGGGATTGTTCAAGCCCTGACCCATCAGAACGGGAACCAGCCATAAACAATCTCACGAGTTACACAGATACAAATTGCTTGAATGTTAACTCTGCTTACAGAAAATAATTTATTTGGGAGACTGTATACCCATTTTATAATATTTAATATTATTATAAATAAACAAATTAACTCTCATTCTATAGTATTGAGTACCTTGATCATTAAATTGATAACTAATTCATTAACAACTATATAGCAGTGAGCCTGCCATGATCCATTTAATTTAAAACTATAAAAGTCTCTGGCTTAGAAAACCCTTAGGAGTCATACAGCCCAACATGATTCATTAAAAAGAACAATAATTTCTTGATTATTATTACTATTAACAACTTCTACTCTACTAAAGCAGGAAATATGGAAAGGCCCATGCAAGCAAATAATGTGTATTCCAATATGGCAGAGATAATGGGTGAGAACATCAGAATGTCTGGAAATAGGTTACTATGTAGGTACATATAATATAGAGACAAAATTATTTAAGGAAACTTCTAACATGACAAGTAATGTTTTGTAATAATTTTAATAATACTCTGAGCATATTCTCATGCTATTAAATATGTTTCTAAAAAGATGTCTGTATTTGGGCAGCACCTGTTGCTCAATGGGTAGGGCACTGGCCCCACATACAAGGGTGGTGGGTTCAAACACGGGCCAGGAGTTGGAGGTTGCTGGGAGCTGTGATGCTACAGCACTCTACAAAGGGCAATAAAGTGAGACTCTTGTCTCTAAAAAAAAAAAAAAAGAAAGAAAAAAGCTGTGTTTATAATGGGGTGTCGTGCTTTATTTAATGAATTTTCTACTTCAAATGTGGTTCTTTCCAAAATTGTACTTTATCAATAAAAATATTTATTCTAACTATACAACCAATCTGACATATTTTGCCATGTAATATGTGCACCTTGTTGCCCAATTTTTGAAGGAAAAACAAGGATTCACAGTATTCATGGCAGTATTAATTCCATATTATATGTTTTAAATTCTTTTATTTATCCTTCTACATCAAAAGTGTAACTCTATGTTAAATAATAAAAGCTAAAATTCCTTTGTAATACCAAAAGCAAGAACCCCAAAACAAATCTGAATTAAGAAATTAACATGAAAAATTTTGTTTTCCTGTAAGTTTGGGCCAAAAAAACTGAGAGAGGTACATTATAGATAACAAAATATGGTAGTTAGATTAATAGCACAACAAAGTGACTATAATCAACACTAAGTTAGTACATACTTTAAAATAACTAAAAAAGTAGATTTGGAATGGTCTTCACACAAAGAAATGTTAAATGCCTGAGGTGATATATCCCAATTACCCTGATTTGATTAATTCACATTATAATCCTGTATGAAAACATTACATGTACCCTGTAAAGATATAAACTATTATGTATGCATAAGAGTTTAAAATAAAAATATTAAAAATAAATAAAAATGTGATCAGTATTCTAATTTACATTTTTGAGTTTCTCCTCCATGGAATTTTCTAAAAGTAAGAGTTTCATTTGGGCATAAAGTAAACCTAACTATTAATTTTGTGAATAAATATGACCTAATTGCTCCTCATAAAGTTTAGAACAATTTAGACTTCCATCATACATGTGTGAGGACAGTTCAAAGCTTCCAAAACTCAGCTATTGTTTTCATTTACTGATCACTAAAAATGCTAGTGACATGCCCCAAATCATAGGGATCTAGTTAGTTAGTTATATTGCTGATTTAATTCTAAACTCACATATGCAAATATATTAAGATAATTTGTATATTCATCAATTTAAAATTTCAACTTTCTCACCAACTGCAGTATCTGTTATAAAGGAAAATAATGTATAATTTAACAAAATTTTTTTCCTTCCCCCTTAGATTAATGTCCTTTACCTTTTGTACAAAATTCTAACTTAAAATTATTCCTTCTACAAAATGTACTCTTTACGTGCTCTAGTTAGTTAGTTTTGTTCTTTTAGTAATATATGTTTAGGCTTATGTATAGAACTACAGATTTTTAGAGATAAAGGTCTTGATCGTCATTCATTTGTTTACAGTTGAGACCACTTTGCTGAAGAAGGTGTGTATATTGTTAGACCTAGCCTTGACTTAAAGCTCTCACTCCTCGAACAATTATTTGTAATTGCTCTTCATTTTTCTAGTCTAATATTATGTGATTAAAATTATTATATTATAGATTTTTAATGGACTTATATATAAAGGTTAAACTCTTAAAAAATTTATAAATAATATAATCACTACTTACTTTTATTTATTAATGACTTGCAACATGCCAGGAAATATATAAATATCCATTTCCCACAGCAACCTTGCAAGGTGGCCGTGGAAACTAAGAGCATTGGCAAAGGTACACAGGCCAGCCAATAACCAATTCTGAATAAAGTCCACTTTTGCCTGGCACCTAGTACTAAAATTTGTCACAGAGCCTAGACACATGTTTTACCCTAAAATCCAGTTAAACCAGCTAACACCTGTGAAAGACTATAAAGACTTTATAAATAATTTATAAATAAAGCATTTGACACACTCAATGCATTACATTTGTGTAGTGCAACTGTAACAATTGTGAATTCAATACATTTCAAAGGAAACTAAGTTTGCCTGAAAATCAGGAGGCCTGAGTCCCCAAGTTACATCTCTTACTTGCTGGTAGTGTGTCTTTATGTGAATTAGGATATTTATGGGCATTGATTTCCCCATTTTAAACAGAGGATTGAACTAAGTGATCCTTGATTTCAGTCCTACTACTAATATCCCTCTGTTTAACAATCTCTAAATATTAAAGTTGAAAGTGGCTTTAGAATCAATTTATATGTTATGTATAATTTAATCAATATTTTAATCAGACATTTTTTCCACATCTGTAAGTTCTCACATATGTTCTCTATAACAAGAGTAGAAATCATAGTTCATAGTAAAATTTTTGTTTGTATTATCTGACTCATTTCTTTCAGTAAAATAATTTGTAAATAATGAAAGTGTGGTTTGTAAAAGTTAGAAAGTTAGAAAATTTCATTTATATTCTGGTATAAGACCAGCATAAAGAAGAAATGAATATAGAAATGAATTTTTTAAGTTATTTGGCTATATAAGGTATCTGTATAACAAAATTTTCAGAAGGAAAATAAATAGTACCAGTGTTTTATTTCCATTCCCCAACACAAAAGCAAACAGAAAAATGGAAATTACTATATATCCAGTAACAATAACCCAATACCACAGTATGAAAAATATGTTTATAAATAGATTAGTAACTCTTTGCTCAAATATTTTTGTCATTTTATTTTATAATCATTGTGGTTTTACTAAATTTCAATTACAAATACAGTAAGTTTATTATAGGTTACTCTTTTACATTTAAAGAAGATACACTAAAAACTGGTTTCAGATTCTTTTCAATCATCAAATTTAAGAGTGTAGTTGTTTTCCTCTGTAAAGCTGAGGAACATCTAAAAATATACATTAAATCAAGATCATTTTATTAATTAAATTTTGTATTCCTCTAGCATAACTCAAAAACTAAGAATATCAAACCTTAGGAAAAATAATGTATCTTTAAAAGTGAGAGGTAAGGAAATTCAGGTGGGATTTCATTATTTTATGGCTTTAAATATTTTCATGATCAATATTTAAATATTTTTATGACCAATACTTGAACATTAAAACTCCACGATTTAAGAAAGACCTGTTTTAGATGAATTGTCTATATTGTGGAGAGATTAGTATACCATTCTAGGTATTTACTAATTAAAAACAAATGCAAAATTTGGATTAAGCTTCACAGAATTCTTTTTACCTGGGAAGTTTGTTCCATTTTACTATAACATTTTCCTAATTAACTAACGTGTTCATTTAGGAAAAGCAACTCATTCTTTAGAAGAATACAAAGTATGTCATCATGAGTCAAAATTTATAATTGGTTTATAATTGGTGGCTAAAATAATAATAATCAGGTATACCAATGGTTATTGGTCTTTTAAAACATAAGCATTGACACGTGTGCCCCTCCAACATAGTGCCCTGTGTGTCATTGTTGTGACCCCACATGATACTCCTCATAAATCATATTATTACCACTTCTTACTTGCTATCTAATAAATATCTTAAAATAATGTTTATTTAATAGATTATAAAATCTTCCTAAATAATCCCTTTGTTTTTAATATATTTTGTGTGTGTAAATGGGATTATATGGGTGTGCTAGTGTCTATGTGAGAGAGACAGAGAGAGAAGGAGACATAAGGGAAAGAGAAATTATAAACACCTATAATGGAACTTGACTCATGTCATATTTTTTATCTACAGAAGTATTTAATATAGATCCCTTTAGAGAAAATTGAATTAGTTAAGAAAAGAAAAATTGAATTAATATAAATATTTCTTAGTTCATGCTAATAATATTGTTAAATTCTTCTGAAATGTTGAAAAGTAAATATTGAAAGTAAATAAATATTTACTTTCAACCACATAATCACTTTAATTTTTTTTAAATTCTGAAATATTTTATCCATCAACTGTGCTTTTACGATTTTGCTTTTTCATTATTTTTCCATTTGAATGATGCCAGCTTTTATATCAGATCTTGTTTTTAAACTAGATATTAATTTCTAATACCATTCTCCATTAGATGGAATCACACAGCTCTTTGGAAAAATAATTATCTCTAGAATTGGAGAGAGCAATAGAAATGATGAATATGGAGGACCTTGGAGTGCACAAAAATAAGAAAACACTCTATTAAAAAAACACAACAATGGCAGTATGTCAAGGGTACAAGGGCCACCTGAAAGAGCTCCCAATGACCAAAGTGGAATAATTTAAGCAACAAAATAAATAATGCAGTATTGGAATATAGCTCAATATACCATAAATACCTGAGAGTTCCCAATGATACAAAAGTGATCAAATCAAAAAATAAGGGACAGTAGAAAAAATTACTGTACAGAAAAATGTCAAATAACTTACCTAGGTAACTACATCCTAAACGATGTTGAGCATGTCCCTCTACCCCAAAGTGTCAGCGGTGAATTGTGACTGTCGTCCAAAGGGTGCACTACAGTAATTTAGGCAAAAAAGAGTAACTTCACAATGCACCCTCACCGCCTCAGCCAGGCAATCAAGGTTCACATCCGCAACAGTAAGTCATGGTGATGGTATGTGCCCTTGATATGATGTGATGAAATGGTACTTCCCTTTTGTAGTCTTCCTCCCCAGAATTCACAATTCTAGTTTATTGATCAGAACTGGATTTTATTATTTATTAAGACTCAGAAGAAGAATCAGGGTAATGAGTTGATTGACAATCTATGTAATACTTGATCAGCACTCCCCAAAACTAGTTAGGTTGTCAGAAATAAGGAAAGTCTGAGAAACTGTCACAATTAAGAGTAATTTAAGAGAAGACATGACAACTAAATGAAATACAGTGACTTGAATAGGCTCTTAGAGCAGTAAAAAAAGGGCATTCATTTAAAAGTAAAAAACACGAATAAAGTATTGACTGTATCAACATTAGATCAATAATTGTGACCAATTCACCATGGTAATTCCACATTTTAACAATACAAAAAATAACATGTAACATATATGGGAGGTTTTTGTGGTGCCTTCACAAATTCCCTATAAATCTAATATTCTTCTAAAATAAAGTTTATTAAAAAGGAAAGACAGTAAGCTGTGTATGGTGAGGGTATTCATCAGTACTGAACAAGCTGTAAATAAAGAATACCGCTATAAATTTAATAATTTTCAGATCTTATCAAAGTCACACATTTTTAAATAAATATTTTAAATGAATAACTTTTATCGCTAATTATTTTTATAATTAAAGATCAATAATAATGCTTGTTTATTATAAACTGTACTGAAACCCAGGTCTGACTTCCAAATGTATCATGAACAAAGTGTCAACTTGACACTTTAGATCTGGACTCAACCCCTGCCTTCCCACCTTTGAGATAATTCTTACTTTTTCTAGGTCTTCATAGTTTCATGCGTAAAATGGGAAAACAAATTCCTTTATTTAGTAATTGCTATAAGGATTACATAACATAACATAGTCAAAAATATTAGCTCTGTTCTATTTTGGATTTCCAGGGTTTTTTTTTTTTTTAATTTTTACTTTTTCCTTACTTTTAGGATCTTTTTTTACCCTTGTTCTTTCTATTTTAATAAAACCTGCTTTTAGGAATGTAACAGTGTTACCATGTCTATTTTGTAAATTTAAACCAATACTTACTGTCACCAGGAGCCATTTATGTACTTAGACTTATTGCTGTTTGAGAAATGAAAGTTATGCCCACCTGCATACATTTTAACCTCCAATAGCAGCTCATATGTGGAGGGTGAGGGTCTATGCTGATAAACTAAACTTGAAAAGGTAACCTGCAAACTATTAGATATTTTTCTATCTCTAATATCTAATAGAAAAGCAAGAATACTTATATTAGGATTGATGTTAATAGTTTCTATTAAATTCAGGTCCAAAAATATCCAAAAATATTACTTCTAAAGAGCAAAGCAATTTAGAAACTAGGCTAACATTTCTTAGGTATCTAAAACCAAATATGAGATGAATAATCTATATTATTCTCCTGATGAAGGACATTTATTTTAAAATCATTGCTGTATTTTGCTAACATGTATCAAATTTTTGAAATAATTTTTTTAAGTATATGTATGTCCTCCCATTCTCTGCCATTTCCTCAAGTTTGTACTTTCCTAGTTATCCCAGAAGCCCAGTGTGACAGAGGAGCAGAGACAAAGAGATTAATCAAAGTTAGATCACTATGTGAATCCAATCTAAATTTTCTTCCTTGACTAAAGAGAAAAATGATACGTTGAAGCAATTACTGAAACACCAAATGAGCATATATGCGAAGCAGGTACATGATAAAGAGAAATCTCAGGCTTCAAACTCTTCCTATTTGATCTATCTTCAAAATAGCCCACTTACAACAAAATCTAATCTGAAACATCAGAATGTGATGTTTAAAAATTGTATTAAAGAATATTTTCATGGGTTTGTTTTATTTTTCTTCCTTTAAGCAGAGTTTTATAAAGACTACATAAATGGTTTCAAAAATTAAGCCATTTAAAATAATTTTAATACACAAAAAGTATAACTATGCCTATTCATAAGATTTTTCTCTTTGCTTGTAAAAATCTATTAAATATATATACTGGCATTTGTATTACTTAACTTTCCTTGATGTAAAGTGAGTTATAATCTCAGGAGTAGATTGCAAAAATAATTTGTCTCCTCAGCAATTAGATGCATGTGTTGTCTCATTCATCTAAATATGCCATAGATACTTGCACTCATCATACATAGTGTACCAAAAAATGTATAAATATTTTAAGAAAAGAAAATATTGCACTAAATTTGTAATACTGAAGTTATATTTGACTTCTGTAATTACAAATACAAGACACACAAAGATAAGAAATGATATCAGTATAGATTGAATATTACAATTTCAATAGTTCTTTTCCTTTCTTAAAAAGAGTATACCTGTTTTTGGCCCCCTCTGTATATTTACCTTTTAGAATAAAGGAGTTTACTCAAGAAGATGCTCTGTAGATAGAGAATGTGCTCTGGTCAGTGTCCGTTTCACAATGTGGAAATGTGTATGCCATGGAGATGAATTTGGAATACATCTGGGGGATTAATTTCATTTAGAACAGTTCTAGTTCTGATGATGGCAGAGAATATTACATCTGATTAGTTTTATGCCAAGAATAATTACAAACTATATCTGATGATGATTATAATAATACAACGCCTTCAAAGCTTTGGAGAGCAACAGAAACAGGCAGAAACTGGGCAATCACCCTCGCAAGAGGGAAAGAGCGCTGAGTAAGATGCACAGTTAGCTGCTTTTTCTCCTAAGAACACTTCTCAACATTCACTTTGCAATGATTTTCTGTCCCTGTGTCTGGATGCTTGATGAACAGATGGAGACACATGCCCAGAGCTTTGGAGGGTATCTAAATCAAAGAAGAGATTTCTGTAGCAAACTGATAGATGATCATTGAAGACAGTGGCACGACTGTGCTTTGTAAGGAGAGTTTAAGTGGCCACAAAGAACAGTGAACACTATAGATTTAGATGCTGTTTTAATTTTAATTTAACAATAAAGCACAGAGATTTGCAATCAGTTACTGTGAAGGAAAACTGGGAGTTAAATGATCTTGACAGTGAATAACCAATATTAAATGAGAAAACAAATTTAATAGAAACAATGGTTAAAAAAACAAACTTAAAAATACCAAAACCGTACTTACCTCCCTATATCTTATAGGAGAGAATGTTTCCATGTTATATTAACTAACTTATTATCAAGTATCTTTGACTATTAATGACACTGTGAAATTGGAAGTTAAAAATATTTTGTTCTGGAGACTTCTGGTTTCAGCTCTGAAATAAAGAGTTTGCATAGTTGAGAGAAAAAGAGGAATGAAAGACCTTTAGCTCAACTGTGTCCTCCTAATTTTCTTTTGGCTTTATCTGTTCATTATTGAAAGAGGGGATTAAAATTTCCACCTGTAATAGTGAACTTGTCTATCGACGGTGTTGTTAGGGGCATACACATTAAGTTTTGTTATGTATTTTTGGGGACTCAACTCCCTTAACATTATGAAATGCCCCTCTCTTATTTCTGATCATTTTCTTTGTTCCAAAATTTACTTTGTCTGCAATTAATTCCACCACTTCAGCTTTCTTTTTGTTTATGGCGAACATAATGTATTTTTTTTTCTCGCTTTACTTTTAACCTATCTGTGTCTTTATATTTAAAGTGAGTTTTTGGTAGACGATGCCCAAATGAGTCTTCTTTTAGATCAACGCAATCATCAATCAAATGGATCGAATTATTATAGAATCCTCCAACCAGAAGAGCACAGCGCCTGCTTCTCAAGCTCACATGGAATATCCACCAAACACAACCACATGCTGGAACCTAAAACACACCTTTGGGGAATTAAGGAATTGAATTCATACAAAGAATGATTCTCAAACCACAAGAATTTAAACTGGAAAGCAATAACAGAAATATAGATGGAAAATTAGAAGTATTTAGAAAGTAAACAACACACTTCTGTGAAGGCAATTAATGGGCATAATTTTCTAATGAATAAAAGACAAGTCTGAAAGGCTATTCTTAAGGTATTTTAATATCCTTTTACTAAAAATACATTACAAAACATATTGGTTTATGCATTTTTTTAATAACTCAGTAAAAGCAGAGTAGGCAGTCTCAAAGTATTCATTTATAAATGTAACTACCTTGGAATCACAACTGTTTTCATTATGAATTCTGTGATTCAAATGACAGTTCAAGGTCCCGTCAGGGCCTGAGTTCCTGTGCATTCCCAATATTAATACATAATTCTCATGTATTGTAGATTGAAGTAAAAATATTGACTAAAACTTTTAAAGGACTCAGGTATTGAAAAATGTTCTTACTGATTGACTAATGTTTGTATAATACATCATGTTATTTCTAAATCGAAAACCTTCAGTAGCCTGAAATGACCTGCCTCCTCTTCTCCCTGGAGTTTGATACATTCTTAGATCATCTCATTGCTTAGTAATAAAAATCTTCTTTCAGCTTCTCCTTCATATTCGTTTTTTATTTCCTCGTAGCCACTTCCTAATACTTTAGGATGTTCACAAGATGTAATAAGGTTTTAAAAGAATGATTTTCTGAATTAAAAATGTTTGAAATCAAAAACAAAGCAGAAGGAGAATTTGGTTTCCCCCTCAGCAGTCTGAAAGACAGTCATTGCAGATGGGGGCTTTTAGACTGAAAGAGCACACATATTATTATTTATACAATGAAAATACATAAAATACCCAGCTCCCTGAAACCTTGAATTTCCCCGTTAAGAAATATTAAAAATTCTTTAGATGGTTTTTAAAGAGTCACCTATCATTTCCTATTTTAAAATTCTCTAAAATATTATTTCTAAGGGTATGCATTACAAGTAAAACTATTTTCTCAGGCATTTCAATTCTAAGGCCCCAGTTAAAGTTGAGATTTTTGGTACCATGGCAAAATATATTTTAACTCAAATTCCTCTATTACAGCCAGCTGGCAGAAGTAAGGGAAAAGCTAAAAACATAAATCTATCATTTGCAATTGGCATAATCACCATTCTTGGCATAGGAAAGTCTTAACATGTTTATAGAATTATCTTTTCATACACCTTGAAATTAATTACCTTCCACTGAGATTTAAAACTAAATATAGAGGCATTGCACCGAGCTATGTATACCAAGACATATTTTAAGAAAGTATCTAGTTTCTTTGTATCTTGTTAGATTCTAGATCTGTTTTCTGTGGAAAAGAAGTTTCATTATCATTTTTATATATGAAAATATTTTTCTCCAGGTTCACATCAGAATGGAAGGTGTATACCTGGTTCCATTAAAAGTAATGAACTATACTCCCTTGTTTTTATATATGTTTAATATCATAGGAATTACAGCTCTCAGCAAACTCACATAGGATTTTTTTTTTCTATTAACGCGTGGATATGTTACATCAAATACCAAATGGAGATGTTTTCTTCTTCAATTCTAATTATTACTAGAAAGATCAATGGAGGCCTTTGCTCACTGAGAATTTACTATACTTATCTACTTAATTTAGTCAACAAATATTTGTTGAGGTCTTACTATAAATGAGAAATTTTTTCTTTTCTTTCTTTCTTTCTCTCTTTTTTTTTTTTTTTTTTTGAGACAGAGCCGCAAGCTTTCACCCTGGGTAGAGTGCTATGGCATCACAACTCACAGCAACCTCAAACTCTTGGGTTTAAGCGATTTTCTTCCCCCAGCCTCCCAAGTCCCTGGGACTACGGGCTTCCACCACAATGCCCAGCTATTTTTTTTGTTGTTGTTGCAGTTGTCATTGTTGTTTAGCAGTCTTGGGCCAGGCTCGAACCCACCAGCCTGGCTGTATGTGACTGGAGCCCAAATCACTGAACTCTGGGGGTGCTAGCCAACTTTTTATAACCTGTGTTTATAGCACTGAACAATGCAAACAGAAATCCCTGCCCCAATACATCTTAAATTCTAGCAAAAAATACATGATTGCCAAAATAAACAATTGTGTGTGCATGTGCGTGTGTGTGTGTGTGTGAGAGAGAGACACACACAGGCTATTAGAAACTCTAAAGAAAAATAAAACAAAAAAGGGAAAAGGAAATGAGGACAACGGACAAGAAGCTGCACCATTTTCATTTCTGAGGCTGACAAAAATGCTAACATTGGTTTTTGTAACTATTAATCACATAGTAATGGGAAATGCGGTTACTAATAGTTGCAGTTTCCCAGAGTTGCTCTTTGTCTCTCTCTCTTAAAGAGTCATGATTTCTGCAGTAAAGATGAATTCTAAATTTCCTAACATAGAAATTTTTTTCTGTCTCATTCACCAAACTACTTCTAACATACATATGGTTGTGTTGAGCACATCTGAAATCTATACCTGTAAGAGACGGATAGGTTGAACTAGTGCTAATGATGCCAACTACAAAATCTGACATTTTATCTTGTTCTACAGATTCTGCCTCTTAGTGTTTTTGATACATTCATCACCACAGACTTTATCACACAGCACTTTCACCATTATTTTGTAAATGAAATGAAGTCCTCAAAGTACAAAGCAGAATTACATTTCCAGGAATCATTTCTTCGCAATAGTTTCAAAAACTATGTGGGATACTAAGAAACAGACTTGTGAGTTTAGTCCCCAAATCAAGCTGAATAAATGTCTTCATCTTCCAGGTTACTGACTAAAACATCTGAATTTTAATTTGTAACATAATGTAGAATAACATTAAAGAATACTCCAGCTAATCAACTGACAATTCTAGGCAAGCCTTTGCATTTCTGTACATCTTCCAAGGAGAAGCACCAATAGCCTGCGTTCTGGACTATCTTTTAGTGGATGTCTGTACTGTGAAGAGCTTTGAAAGACATAGTGTTTCCATCTTGTGCATAAAACATATGTCTTTCTTTGCTCTTACTGGGTTGTCAAACATAATAAAGATAATGTTACCTTATAGGGCCAAGGTCAGACAGGTTTGTAATCCATTATACAAGATTCAGTTTCTCTAAGCTTGAGATTCCTCAGCTGTGATGCTGACCCACCACACATGAAATATCCACCATGCCCATTTGTGTAACGGTTGAATGACATGGGAGTGATGAGAGCAAAACCAAACATAAATGGCAGATGCTTAATAGTCCTTGACACCAATATTCCATTTATTAAGAATTTAAGGAAATTATTTTCTCTGTATATAGTAGTGATACAATTAAGTTCTAAAAGCATTGACTTGGGTAGCCCAGTGATGATATTTCATTTTGTTCTAAGGTCAGAAAAAGACTTTCTTTGTATGTAGTTCTAATTGCAGGCATCAAAGATCACTCCCCATGATAGGAATTCTCTGGAAAGCAATATAGTTGATACCAAATATAGCCAATTCATTTAATTAGTATTAAAGTTCATATTAATTTTACTTCCAGTTAAATTCATGTTAATTATAATATGCTCAAAATATAATTGTATTTACAATACACTTATTATACTGTTTTATTAAATATACAAAGCCTTGGGTAGAAGACGGAAAGGAATTGGCTGGTATGTAAATAAAGTATGAGGAAGATACAGCACAAGAGAGGCAGCAGGTGGTACCATTGATGCATGTTGCTAATTAAGGCCAAAGAAACTGGAATTGGATATTAGACATTTGTAACATAATGGGACTCCTGCATGTGGTCAAATTCAAGTACCAGGAAAGATGAAGTTGCCACCTAAGTGCCAAGGGCTCTGCCAAGAGCATTATCTCTATTGCTCACAGTAGAAATATAACAGTAAAATCATAGGAGTCATTCTGTCTCTGGAATCAGAATAAATTCCAGGAATTAGCAAGCAATTTCAATGAAAGCCATGGTAATATCTAGATCATTATTATTAATATAAAATTTTTTGTGACACCTGTTAATAGAATAAGTGCTTAATTAATATTGTGTACTTACCAATGTATTTTCTATATTGGTACAACCACATTTTTTTTTCTATTAATGATATATGAAATCATAGGTTGCTAACTCTCTCCTCATTTTAAAGGTGAAGAAAATAAAGCTCAATCAAGTTAATGAATTTGGCTAAGTTAGTTTTGGCTTTAAATGCTGAACCCCGATTTGTGATTTCTTTATACCATAACCAGTCCAGCTGGACAAACAGAACATGAATTTGGATATAATAATAACTGATACTAACAGATAGAAATTCAACCACAAACAACTAGTGAGCATTTTAACAGTTGATCAGGGAAGCTTGACATAAGATCAGAAAGCTTTAGAGATCCAGACACACAAATGAATAGTGTCAGGGTGTCCCACAGCAGGTAACAAGATCCCTATAATGGGACAAAATTTTAAGACACTTTTCAAGGTTTTCAGAAGTACTAGTACAGAGAAAGTGATATTCAAGTCTTAGAATTCCAGGAAAGCAAATTATTAAGATAAGGAATGATAAAACAATTAATATAAAGCCAAGTAAAGGATTCGAAGCAGAGATTTTTGTTAGAGAAATAAATAAGATCTGGGTTTTCAGGCAGTTGAACAAAACAAGATTATTTCCAAAGTGCCTGGACGCTGACACAGCTTAGCTATTGAATCTGCATTTTTTTTCACCTCACAACATACAAGCACGAAGTTAACACATACAAATCGTGGATTTACACATTTGTGCATGGTTACGATTTGAGGAATGTGAGGACTAGGAGATAAAGCATCTGGTTGTGATTACATTTTCTTGCCAATTTTTAGAACCATCTGAATCTTAATGTTTTAATATAGATTGATGGAATTTTGTTCATGGAGGAAAATGTATTCCTGGAATGCGATGCCAAGATTTATAATCTAATTGTATGTGAACTCTTGTTTTAGACTTATCACACCAGGTAAAAGTGTGGAAAAACAAATTTTATTTGCATTTTTATTGAAATTCAAAGCAAAAATAATGTTCCTTGCTGTTGCACGCCAGCATTTGATTCCAAATTTTGCTTGGGCTTCTACCTGGGTGAGCAGAGCCCAATCACATGTTATTTATTTTCCACAGCCCGTTTTTGAAGTCTTACTTTTAAGATGGTAACTGGAGACCATTAGAGTGGTAGCTTTTAAGTGTGTTTTCCCTGAGGCCCTCCTATGGTTCTTTTCTTCTGGAACATACAAAGTCTACTGAGAAATGATAGATAGGATAATAGCATATAGGGCAGTAAGAAACGGACAATCCATAAGCCAGACACTCTCACCCCCATTTTTCTTTTTGTTGGGTTCCACTCTGTTCTTGTTTTGTCTTTCAAGGGGAGAGGTAGATATTTAAGTTATTTCAAAAAATAAAATACAACTTCAGACTTCATTTTTTCATATAAAGCACATAGGGTAAAGGCAGTATAAAATATATATCCCAGAAAAGAGAACCAAAGAAAGAAAATGTTTTCATAGTATATTTTTGCAATAGAATATCCCGAGGACTCTATGTCAGAGCCTTTGAATATCACGACTTCTTCAGACTTTTATTTGTTTGCTTGTTTGTTTATTTATTTTTTTACTAGTAGAGTACTGCACAATTTGAAGTCACTGGAGGCTGAAAATATGTGACTAGCACCAGACAAGTCAGTGAAAAAAGTATGCTAGATGCAAACAAGATACAAGTAATTACAGGCCAACTTTTTATTAGGGATCGTTAGTGATTAATCAGAAAACTAGAGTTGAGGGTTTTTCCGCATTATGTCAGTTAAAGTATTTTAAAAGTATTTTCCTCAGGACATCAAAACAAACTCTTATGTGTGGAAACTGTGCATTATTTTATATCTCATTAGTGTCTTCCATTTAGCATTTTAATTTCACTTTCTAATATGTACAACAAAAATTTATTCGTAAAATTATAAAATTATAAATTACCACTTAATTGTCTGCAAAGAACATAAGCTAAAAATAATGGAAATCTACTTTCAATTCGTTTCTGAATATTACCTTCGATGTTTTATGTTCCCATTTGCTAAGATGCAAGGCTTTAGAAAAATTCCTTGCACTCACTAAAAACAAGGAATTCTAATACTTGTACTGATGCCCTACCTAATCTTAAAACTTTTGAATAGCAGGCAAAGGAGAAACTTCAATTTTGCCCCCCCCAAAAAAAAAATGATGAAGGAGTACTTTCTAGGGTCTCATGTCCAGATATTTTTTCTCTTGAATATTACTCATAAAGACATAGACAAATAATTCACAATTTTCCTACCTTCTACACCTCATTACAGATGAGATGGGGGAAAATATCTGAAATACTCTACTTGATTAATTTTGGAAGTCTAATCCAAAGTGATTAGACTGCAGTTTTCTAATTTTTCAAATAGCACTAAATCTTACGGTACACACCTTATTTTTTAGAAGATAAGATAAATGTCAAGGCAATGTTTCCCGCAAATACTTTGCATGAAGATCTGAGTTGTCTTTGAGATGAATAAAAATCACATAAATTTATATCCTAACATTTGCATTGACAGGTAATCTTTTTTGAGAAATATAATGTTCCTGAGTTTGTTTCCTAATCTTTGAAATCAAAATCATAGTATTACTTAACTCATGAAATTTTTTAAAGACATAAATTTACGTAAAGTTCTAAGCACACAAAAGATCTAAAAAGAAATTAGCTATAAATATTATTTATATCAGCTCAACTTTCTCAAAATGACATTACCCTTTCTCCTAACTTGACCGGTTTATTAAAATGTAACCCCAAATTTAGCACCCACTGTAGACTAATTGTATTCTAGCATCTGTAATGGTTTTGATCTTGATTCCATTGCTTTTCTAAATCATTAAAACGATGGGCCGAATAAAACTATGCTGAGTTTTCTGAAAGATACATATCCATCCATCTTCCTTAAAATAGTGTTTTACACTATGTGTTTATTTTTATTTTTCTGTATCATTTTTATAGATACAAAATGGGGGACTCTGTGATCATATATTTTTAGGAAGTATTGGCTAAATTGAACTTTATAATCTTAATAGATAATTTTTCCCATGCACATAGCAAACCGTACTGATGTAACGGTTTTTACCATTTTTCTTCATTTGGCACTTCTACTTTGAACACCACACACATGCTATATTCAAACTCTGTGATCAAATCTGAATTTGTAAATGTTCCCAGCTTTCTCTCACCAAGAAAAACCTGGATGTATCCAGATGCCCTGCTTAGGAGAGTTTATCCTTCCCTCTCTCTTGTGTTCCATACACTAGCATCCCCATTGATAGCACTGCTCTGGAAACGTCCACATCTTTCTACTTCTACAGTTTCCATTTCATTTTATGAAAACTTTATCTCTCCTTCCATTACTGTAATATTCTAATCATTGACTTCTAGTATCTACTGTTGCCTTCCTCCTATTTAATGGTCATACTACAGAAAAAAAGATGCCTTTTAAAAACATGCATCAGTCATATAGAGAAATATTTTTTAATTTATTGTTGGGGATTCATTGAGGGTACAGGAAAGCAGGTTGCACTGATTGCATTAATGTTCCATTGCTTCCCATTTTCCCTTAAGAAGAACTGCAACATTCTTCATGTGACCAAAATTATTCAGGTTCTGCCTGTCTCTCCATTCTCGCTCTTTTGGTGCCTGCTATGGTCTGAATGTATTCCCCCAATTTCATAAGTTGAAATGTAATTCTTTGGTAATAGTAAGAATTTAGGCCTTTAGGAAGCAATAAAGTTATGAAGGCAGAGACTCTATAAATGGGTTTAGTGCCCTTATAAAAAGTATGGAGGGACTAATATTATTCTCTTCCTCTTTCCCTTTGTGCCATGTGAGGAGACATCTTTACTTCTATCTGGAAGATGCAGCATGAAGTCTCTCACAAGACACGGAATGTCAGTACCTTGATCTTGGACTTGGCCTTCAGAACTGAGAGAATAAAACTGTAATATCTTAATACCTATGATCGGGTATTTTATTATGGCAGCATGAATGAACTAAGACATACTGATCACATTCCACTCCCTAGATTATGCCATGGCCACACTCCCTCCTACTGCAGGTCATCTGTGTGCTGCTCCCTCTACTTGCAATACCCCCCTTCTCCTTTCTATCTCATTCCTACACAACTTTTAGGTCTAAGCTTAATGGCTGAAGCTTTCACTGGTCACATTGTATCCTGCCATTTATTTCAGCTGTCTTTCCTTTTCTGGATGTGCATGTGTGTGTGTAATAGGCTTAAGGTACAGAGTAGATTCGATATATTGCTTAATTCATGGGACATCATCATAATCTTTTTGTGCACAATTATAGCATTTTGGCAGGTTGTATATTCCAAAGGAAACCTCAATGATATCATCCCATATGTCCAAACCCTCATGTTTTTTGTTTTATTTTGGTTTGTGTTTTTTTTTCTATTTCTCTTAATAAGAAGTGGGGACTATATCTCCACTTCTTATGTAAAAGTTGTGTTGTGAGTTTATTGACCAATAAAGTATGGTAGATGGTAGAATTGGCACTATGCAACTTCTGAAGATAGGTCATTAAAGATCATGGAACTTCCACTTTGCTCTCTTGGAACACCCACTCACTGGAGTCCTCAGTTGGGATGACACGTCTTAGAACTCAGACACTAGGTTGAGACAAGACACAGATGCATAAAGAGGCCACATGAAGTGTTCTAGCAACAAGTGTCAGTTGGGTAAGCCTTCAATAGATTCACACTTAGGCTCCAAATATGTGAGTGGAGACATCGTCTTGGAAGTAGATGACATAGCCCCAGATTTTCATGTCCCCAGCCATGTGAGTCTTCGAAGCTGAGGCCTCAGACATAATGTACCATTTTTGAATCCCTAAGTCACAGATCTTTGGGTATAATAAATGCTTTTATTTTACACAAATAAATTTTGTAATGATTGTTCCACAGCACTAATAACTAAGATAAAAGTGTATTTAGTTTCATTTCATTCTTCATTATTTTTACTCTCTAAGATATAATTCCTATTTCTCTTTCTCTTACCACTGGCAGCTACACTACTAGATTGTTTTTTTTTTTTCTTTTCTGTTTTATTTTGGTTTCTGTTCTTGTTTTTGAGACATACTCTTCCTATATCTTCCTGGCTAGAATGCAGAAGTGGCATTATCATTGTTCACTAAAACTTAAAAATCATAGGCTCAAGCAAGCCTCCTGCCTCCATCTCCCAAGTAGTTGGAACTACAGGCCTGTACCACCACACCTGCCTAATTTTTTCCTATTTTTACTAGAAACGGGGTCTAACTGTTGCTCAGACTATCAAACTCTTAATCTTCCTGCTTTGGTCTTGCAGAGTGCTAGGATTACAGGCATGAGCCACCTCATCTGGCCTATTGTGTTTTTATATGTGCCTTTGAATTAACATATATCCACAAAGAGTATTAACACTTGTTTTTATAAGTATCTGTTTTTCACTGAAACAAATAATCTTGTGCTAAGATTTTTGCACCCCTTAAATCATCCCATACTATTTCACAAACACTCTATGCATCCCAAGTTCAATGCTCTGAAAGATTGCATGCTACTCTATGGTGTCCAATTATCCTAGCTTTATTATCCAGTGATCTTGGGCAGACAACTTGATTAACTCCAACCTTCTTCTCCCTAAAACAGCACTCCATTATGCAGTGGTGAATATATACCAAGGAATACACAACCAGGGGTGAAATTACTAGTTGGTAGGTATATTCCTAAGAAGCATACATACTTTCCCTAAATACTATTAGACATAGCATTGCACAGAGCACCAGTGCTTCCATTTCATACGTACTTACAAATACTTTCTGAGCTCTAATTCTAGATTTATAGAATCTTGGTATTGTTTCAGCTTAAATTTATAGATTAGTGTTATGATATAGGAGCATCTAAGTTTTGTAGTGACTATACTTTTTGCCCATTTTCATGTTGGTTTATAAGTTTTCCTCTTTCTTTGCATTTAATCAGTTTTATAAATATTGATGCTTTAAGTATTGCAGCTATTTTCTTCTAGTCTCTTGTAAATTTTCTTATAAATAACAAAACCCATGAATTTGATGCATTAAAGTTCATGTTGTTATTAGCTTTTATGTTTGGGTTTATATTTTACCTTTTATATTGAAATCTTTGTCTCATCTAAAATTTACCTTTATATGGAGCTATGTACAATTTTTTCCCCACAAAAATGCCTCATCTACTAAATAATCCATCCCTTTTTCCCCTGAAGCTTGATGTCTCTTTAAATCTATACTCAGTACAACTGTATAAAATACTGTGTTTCCATATCTCTCTGCTCCTGTGTAATGAAGACAGTGTTTGGATGATGAAAGTTCTGCATGAATTAATAACTAGTAACATGAGGCCAACTCTCTGTTTTTATCTTATAAGATAGTTTTAGTTTGGACTTTTACTCTTTTATACAAATTTTTAAACTAGCCTTTCCATCTGTCTCCAAAATCTGCTTTAATTCATCTCAATATTCCTTAGGTTATCTTGTTTCTTTGCTTTGTGTTGTTGTTTTGATTATTTCATAATTGTTTTCCATGGCATTTTTATTTTTATAGCTTATTTTAATTATTTAAATGCATTTATTTTATTTCTGTAAAAATATAATTTTTGTCCTTTATAAGGTCAAGTAAGCACAATAAATAAGGCAATTTACCATGTAGTGATAACCGTCCTTTACAGAAGAATATATTGCTGAAATAGCAGGGATAGAGAGCAAGAAGAGGAGAGGATACAAAGCAACAATGAATATTAAATATCTGTTGATATTTTGCAATGGTAAATGGATTTTTCTAAGTGGAACCACACGTCCCCCTCCTTTCTCAATCATTGTAGGGGTGAAAGACTTCCATACTCAGACCAGTGACTGTGATATACTATAAGACAGGCCAACTGGACACAATGCCTGGATTTTAGATGATAGTATGGGGGAAAAGCATGTAGTTTCTTTCTAATAAGGTTCCCTCACGGTAGAAGACATGAATCCAGAGCTGCTGGTGGTAACTGTGTGACTGTATGAAAATTGCCTGCCTGAATGTAATGCCTTAAATGAAAGCAGAGTGACGTGGAGCAAGAGTCCTCAAATCATTTGAGCTTGTGATTTTACCTAGACTGATGCATCCTAGGGCTTGTCAATTACTAGCAATATTCCAATAAGATAATAATTGTATACAGAAGTAGAGATGCTTTAGTATGAATTATCCAGAAAAAATTGCCTAGAACTAGTAGCTGAAAGCATGTAGAGTATTTTTTGGAATTTACCCCCCGAAGCAGGATGAGCTCCTGGGGAGTGTGAATCCAGAATGAGAGGAAACTAACAGAAGGATGCATGGGTGAGTTGGCCAGTGCAGTGAATAATCTGAGCTTGATCCCACCAAGACCTCCTCAGGAATATTGAAGCATATGCTCAGAATTGCCTGTAGAAAGGACAAGAAAGGACAATAATTATCCTCCAGTTCTTACCTTCAGGCCATTTCTCTAGGATGTGTTAGCTCCATATAGTTCCAGATTTCATAAGCTTGATTGCAAGATTACTTTTAATAAACCAACTATGCCGAAAACTAGAGACATGAAGTGTTTTGCATATGAGATACTGTCATCTTACACCTGCACAAAGTGCTTGCTAAAACAATGGCTGAAATAAATGCAGAGCAGAGTAAAGGCTGCATGGCAAAAGAGGAATAATGTGTAGATAAAACTCTGAAATGCAGAATTGGCTGGAAGGAGATGAAGTTCCTCCGACCTTAGTTTAAAAAGTGACTACATTTGTAGAGATGCAGACACGCTGTTTGAACTGCATCCTATTTGGGAATTTAACTGTAATGTACAAAGTCTGGAAATTGATAAAAATATCAGAGTGTTTTATCAGTCATTTCTATGAACTTTGTTAAAGTCTCAATCCCATTGTAGTGGAAACAAGATAATATAGAAGCATGAAGGAAAGTGAAACTCCACTTTTATCATGAAAGGTTTTTCTTCCTGAGAGCAAGAGTCCAAACTGGAAGAGACTTAGATAATTTTGAGTTCCACATATTTGGAATAGCTATGTCTTCTGCCTGAAGCTAAAGTTTATTTGTTGGAAGTATAAAAAAGGAAAACAAGTCTAAAAGTAATATGGAGACCAACCATCTGTCCATCAGCTTCACCTCCATTGTTGAGGTAGTAATTACTCTGATCATTGTGCATTATCCCCTGAAACCACTGCCTTCATGTAAGGACTGGATATTTCTATATTTTCATCTCTAGGTATTAATTAAACATTGGTTGAAAATGGTGCTTAAACTATAACCTTAGTTTGGAGGATGCATGCCAGACTGTTGAATTGTCTTCATTGATTTTTGACATAGGCTTTGGAATTTCACATGAAAAGTAAATTGATATCATGCTAATATTTTGAGGAATGCGTTTTGTCTGAGAAACTCTAAAGAAGTCTCTTAGATCTGGGATAGAGCTATCCATTCCTCAGTCTCTGAGCTGGCAAACTTGTACTCTGAAGCCAAGAATGGACTTCATCTTCACTAATACCTTCAGATGTAGCCCTGTAGTGCAAAGAACAGGAAATCTTCATAAGAACAAGGTCAGTGGGAGAACACTTTCCACTGTCAGAGGGGGAAAGATGGCTGTCACTGGTATATAGGATATGCTATGATATTTAGACTAGTGATTGCTATGTGTTATTTCTCTGCTTTTATTTACCAAAATGGGAGTTTTGACTGAAGGCTTGTCTATTTTATTCTTGGTCCATTTTTCAGCAGTAGCCTTCAGTAGACTTGCCCACCGGATATTCTTCTTAGTTCTACCATATGAGTTGGATATACTTGACTTCTCAGAATTTACCTATAAGCTTTATCTCCCACAGCAGAGTTGAAATTTCTGAAAACCAAACTCAAGTATAATTCTGTGGATAGCTAATTACAATATAAATTGAATTCTGAAGATTATTCTTTTATCCTACTTAATTTTTTAATAAGGAATGAGTGGAACTCTAAAATTTCAGATGATGACATGTAAACAGATTTTAGTGAAACTAAAGATTTTAGTCTCCTAAGTTCTGTTGAGTTCATTTTGCCAATGGAATCAAACCACCATCTCTTTCCCCAAAGAGCCAACAATGGATTCCCACAAAGTCGTTGCTGTTCAGGGAAAGGGTGATTCTTCTGAAGGCCTATGCTCAACCTCATCTCATTTTCCCCAAATTTATAACAAGATTCAAGTCCCAGAAATCCACAGGACATCTGGTACTAATTGGGATCTCTGAGAACACACCATAGACAACCAAAGAAATAAAAGAGAAAGAAAAGAAAATGGCAAGATGTTGCCAAATTTTCTTGTAGCAGAATGGCCTTTTCAAAACTTGCTATGGAGGGCTCTGGGTGAAAATATATTGCCACTGGAAAATGGAGCAATATTTTCTAAAACATGGTATATCTTCCAAAGCAGTAAACAGTACAAGGTGCTTTTCCTCTCATATCCAGGATCTGTAAGTCTGAGAATCAAGGTGTGGAAATGAGAGTGGGTCCTATCATTTTTACCTCTAATTATGCACTATAAAATATTTGCTTCCTTTCTCCACAGCATTCATTTCTTTTGGCCTAGAGGTTCTAATTCCTGGGGTGGAATGCTACCACCAGGAAACTCAGCAACTACCACCGTAACTCAGTGTACTGGTTACGGTACACTGGGAATTGGGTCAGCCACTGGACCAATTTGGCCTTCTCATGCTAGCGTACCAATAAGAAAAGAAGGAGGTAACTGCATAGATTGAAGAATTGATTTATCAGGGAAAAATTAGGTTCAGAGGAGGGGGTGAGGAGTGTAACTGGAATGCAGCAAATCCTCTAAGGTATCTCTTAATTCTTCCATGTTCTGAAGTAAAGTTTAATGAAAATAATATAATAGCTTAATCCAGGTAGATTGGTTTGTAAAACAGACTCTAGAAATTAAGGCTTGGGTTACCCCTGAGAAATAACAACCATCAAAGTGCTTGTGAGGGCAAAGAAATATATAATGTGGAAAAAGAAAAAAGTAAATTATAAATTGTGGCTCTGATCATGTAACCATATAGAGAAATAAAAACTGAAGTAGTTATGAGTATATCTTCCTTATGTTGATATGAATATATTGTGTATTAATTTTATTATTTTTCTTTTGTGTTACTCTAACTTTTCTAATATTTAATATAAGATATTGTAATTATATCTCATTAGTATAATGATAAAGTTATATATTAATATACAAATTATAGAATATCAAGTCTGAATAGGACTAAGCTAGAAAAAGACTGAACAAAAGCCAGCAGCTGCAAATCCAGTCTACTGGCTAGCATCAGTACACACCTGCTCCAGACCAGTTGTCACAGGCCCGGGCCCCAGGCAAGCTCCATTGGATCCAGGCATCAGCTGGTATCCATGCTTTTGAGCTCCAGACCAGCCCCTATGGGCTCAGGATTCATGCTCACTCAAGCATCTGGTTAACCCATTGTTTTAAACTAGTACCCATGGCCACAGGCTCCAGAAGAACCACAGTTTAGACTTGCTCCACCAGATAGATGGTCCAGATTCACACTAGTAAGCCTTGGTATGAGGTTGGACCACATAAACTGAGTCTTCAAAACCACCCCTGCAGACTCAGACAAGTTGCAGACCAGCTCCTATAGACCCAGATCTGCCTCGATAAACTTAGGCTACAGACTAACTCTAGCACCAGGTGGGTCCCCATACTCTAAACCAATCCTAATAACTGGCCAGCTTCCACAAACTCATGCTTAGGGAACACCTGAGCTCCAAGTCAGCTTTTTTGAACCCATGCTTGAGGCCAGTCCCCACAGATACAAGCACCATTCTCACCTTTATCATAATCATTACAGATACATACTGCAGACCAAATCAATAAGCCCACTCAAGTAGATATAAACTTCAGATACAGCCACAAGGACCTACGTACAAGCACCATCCATCTACTGATCCAGGCACAAAGTCAACTTTGTCAAAGGTTTTTAGCAGTAAGTTCACTCTTGAACCATACTATTTGGATGGTTCACAGCCAATTTTGAATCAGCTTGCTGGTAAAGGCTATCCAATGGAAGCCAGTGGAATAAGTAAATACTTCATCAAATGCACAGATATCAATATAAGGCAATGAGAGGTATTTTTGAAAGGAACTATACATAATTAAAAGAATATAATCATCAGGCAGCGCCTGTGGTTCAAAGGAGTAGGGCACCAGCCCCATATACCAGGGGTGGCGGGTTCAAACCCGGCTCTGGTTAAGAAAAAAAAGGAAATACCTAAACTGCCTTATAAAGATTTGAAAATAATTATTTTAGAGAAGCTTCCAGATACTAAAGGGACATAATTTAATGAAATCAGAAAAAGAATAAAAATAAAAATTTATAATATTCTAAAGGGATTACTTTTTTGAAACATCAGACAGACATTCTGGAGGTGGAAAAAAATTGAATAGATGAATTGAAAATGCAGTAGAGAACATCAACAGAAAAATTGATCAAGAAGAATAACCTATGAATTCAAATGTAAGTTCTTTGAAATACACAGAGAAAAAAAGAGAAAAGAAGAAAAGAAATTAAAAATATTTGTAGGGTTTATGACATAGCATCAAAACAGCAAATATTTGAAATAGAAATGTTCATAAGGAAGATGAGAAAACACAGGGTTAAGAAGCTCATTAAAATAAATAATAGCAGAAAATTTTACAAATTTGGAAAAGTATATGAATATTCAGATACAGGAAAGTCAAAGGTTTTGAATCACACTTGATTCAAATAAGACTATGAAAAGAAATACTACAATCAAATTTTTATAAAGTCAAGGGTGAAGAGAGATTATTGTAATCATCACACTAAATGGTGCAAATTACACGTAAGGGAGTTCTAATAAAGCTAGCAGCAGATTTCTCATGAGTAACCCTATAAAAAAAAGACAACAAGATAATGTATATAAAGTGCTCAAAGGGAAAAAAACCCACAACCTCCTACAAACCAAGAATACTGCACCAGGAATATCCATTCTTCAAAATAAAGAAGACTTTCCCAGACAAAGAAAAGCTGAGAGATCATCACTACCAGACCTACTGTCTAAGAAATAATAAAGGAAGTTCTTCAAGCTGTAATAAAGAATGCTAATTAGTAACTCAAAAATTGATAAGAATGTAAACTTCACTGATAAAACTAAGTTCACAGTCAGACTTTTAATGATAATGCTAGTCCATAAATCACTTATATCTCTTCTGATCTCATCATATAAAACTAAAAATTATTAATAGGAAGAATTTTAGAAAATTCACAAATATATTAGAATTAAGCAACACGCTGCTGAAAAACCAGTGAATCAATGAAGAAAATAAAAAAGGGAATTTAAAATATATTGAGAAAAATGAAAATGAAAATGGAAACACAGCATACCAAAACTTATGGGATGCAGCAAAAGTAGTCTAAGAGGTAAGTTTACAGCAATCAATACCTAACAAAAAAAGAAGAAAGATCTCAAATAAACAACTGAATGTTGCACCTCAAGAAACTAGAAAAGTAGAAATAAACCAAGCCCAAAGTTAGCAGAAGGAAAAAATAATAAATTAATTAATAATTAATAAATTAATAAATTAATAAAAATCAGAGCAGAAATATATGAAATATAGACTAGACAATAGAAATAAAACATAACAATGAGTTGTTTTTTGAAAAGAACAAAATCCAAATCCTTTAGCTAGAGTAAGAAAAAACTAAGAAAATTCAAATAAAATTAGAACTGAAAAAAGAGATATTACAATGGATAGTACAGAAATATAAAAGATTATAAGAGACAGCTACAAACAATTACACACTTATAAAAGGGATAATCCAAAATAAATATATAAATTTCTAAACACACACAACCTACCAAGATTGATTTATGATGAAATGGAAAGTTTGGACAAACCCATAATATGTAAGGAGATTAAATCAGAAGTAAAACATGTCTCCCATCAATGAAAATACCAGAACCTGATGGTTTCATTGCTAAAAATTATAACAAACATTTTAAAAAATATATTAATCCTTCTACAATTCTTCCAAAAAATAAAGAAGAAATAATTCCAAATTCATTTTAAGAGTCCGGCATTACTCTGATACCAAAGCCAGACAAAAACATAACAAGAAAAAATTATAAGGCAATGTATTTGATGAACATAGAGGAAAAAATCTTCAAGAAAATAATAGCAAACTGAATTCAACAACACGTTTAACAGATTCACCATGAAGAAAGTGGGATTTAGGGATGCATAGTTGGCTCAACATATGCCAATCTACAAATTTGATATACCACATTAACAAAATGCAAGACATAAGTCATTTGCTCCTCTCAATAGATACAGATACAAATTCAAAAAAAAATTCCCTATCATTTTAGATAAAAACAAAATTTCAATGATTTAGTTATAGAAGAAATGTACCTTAATACAATTAAGCCCATGTAGGACAAACCCATAGCTAACATTGATGGAAAAAGTTTAAAGTTTTTGTTTGTTTTTTCCTGTCCCATCAAAAAGAAGACAAGGGTGTTTCCCTTCGATAGTCTAGTCAACACAATACAGAGGTCCCAAACAGAGCAACTAGTCAAGAAAAAAAATCAATACCATTCAAATTGGAAACGTAAAGTTTATATTGTGAGTTTGTACATGACATGATCTTATATATAGAAAGTCCTAAAAGTCCTCTATAAACAGATAAAACTAATACAAAAATTTAGTAAAGTTACAAAAATCAGTAGCATTTCTATACACTAACAACAAACTATCTGAAATAAAAATCAAGAAAAAAATTCTTGATTATATTAGCTACAAGAAATACTTAGGAAAAAATTTGATCAGAGACAAAAAACTTATGCAATGAAAATTATAAAAAATTGATAAAAAATTGAAAAAGATACAAATATATGCAAACATATCCTGCATTCAGAGACTGTAAAAATCAATATGGTTGAAATGGCCATACTACCCAAAGTGATCTCCAAATTCAATAATTTCTATCAAAATGCCAAGAACATCTTTCACAGAAATAGAAAAAAAAAAAAAACATAGTATTTGTACAAAACCACAAAAGACCGTGAAAACCAAAAGCCATCATGAGCAAAAAGGACAAATCTGGATATACTACTTTATTTGATTTCAAAATATATTATGAAGCCATAGTAATCAAAACAGCATGGTGCTGATATAAAAACAGACACATACACTGATGGAACAAAATAAAGAGTCCAGAAATAAGTCCATGCATTTATTTGTCAATTTTTTTTTTCTGTAAAGTTTCCATATGACAGAATAAAACAGTCTCTTCAATAAATGATGTTGGAAAAGCTGGATATATGCAGTCAAAAAAAAATAGAAAGATTGAAACATGAACCTGTAAAGCTACTGGAAGAAAACCAGGGAAAACGTGAAAAATATTTGTCTGGGCAATATATATATTTTTTTTACACAGGGAGGGGGGACTATGAACTTTGAGGCGCAGGCAACAAAAGCAAAAACAGACAAACAGAATTCCATCAAACTTTTGTACTTCCAGGGAAGCACTCTATAGGTGAAGAGAAAGCTTACAGAATAGAAGGAAAATTTTTCTAAAGTATGTATTTGACAAAAGGCTAATACTCCAAATACATAAGAAACTCCAACAACTCAATAGTAAGTAACAAAATAAAAAAATCTGATTAAACAATGAGCAAAAATATCTAGACATTTCTTAAAAGTGGACATATAAATTGTAAACAGATATAAGAAAAATATTCAATATCACTAATCATGAGAGAAATGCAAATCAAAACCACAATGAGATAATACTTCAGTCACGTTATAATAGTTGTTATCAAAGCAAATGTCTTTTGTAACATTGTGAAGGAACCTGGCGACCGTTATGTTAAGGGAAATAAGCCAGGCGCAAGAAAGATAAATACCACATGATATCAACAATATGTGGAATCTGAAAACATTGGACTTAAAGAGTAGAGTGGAGGCTACCAGAGGTTGGGGTAGGGTGAAGAGGAGGAGAGTTGGGGAGGCTGTTGTTCACAAGATACAGCATTTCAGTTAGACAGGAGGAGTGAGTTCAAGCTATCTATTGTACAACATGGTGAATATAAACAGCAATGTAGCATACACTTGAAAATTACTAAAAGAGTAGATTATATGTGTTTTCACCACAAAAAACTTAAGAACATGAGGTAATGCATATGTGTCTTTTGCTACTCCACAATGTATGCATATTTTACAAAAAAATTTGTACATGATAAATACATTCAGTTATTCTTTGTCCCATAAATGAATATGCACACGGAAGAAATATGGGCAAAACATGACAACGTTGTGCAAACCGCTTATGTAATTACAATAAGAATTGTAAATGTGTCCTTTTAAATATCAATCATTATTTCTTTCATAAAAGTTATACCATTATTGAAGAGCAATAGCATGTAAAGTTGGAGTCCTTCATGCTTTCTAAAGAAGAAACAAAAATTCTACAATAGCAATGAGTGATGAGAAAGTAATCTAACGAAATGTCACATGTAACTTACTTTCATCTATATTGCTATTATGTCAAAACAAGAGAAAATCTTAAAACTATCTTGGAAAATTGATCAAAACTTTGTTCAGTACTTCCTCTTTAATAAATGTCAGCTATATTTAAATTTAAACAAACCAGGAGCAAAGGGGAGAGCTGACTCCAAAAAATCTATTCCAGCACCAAAATAAATAAATAAATAAATAAAATAAAAAAATAAAAGAGTAAGATTAGCTAGGATTGTACTGACTGCCAGAGGGAAAAAACCAAAACCCAACTGCAGAAACCACTTCTCAGGAAACATTCCCAAATGTGATTGAGGGTGCAGCCTAGTGGTTTATGTAGCAATGAAGAGCAGAGAGTCCACTGGGAAATTAGAAAAATAGACGTGACCATGAGCCAGTGACCAGTAAGTCAAGAGTATAGCTCAAGGACAACCAGTCTCCCCATAATGTTTTCAAGACGTTTGAAGACTCCTTGCTTCCAGATGTTTTCTTCCTTACAAGGATACCATTCTTGTCCCTACTCTTTCATGTCAACAGCAAACAACTATTTAATCTAAAAGTAGATGTGGAATATACATACTGGAAATTTACATCCAGTTCAAGATGCCAAATTTTGTTCAAGGAAAGATAACTTAATTTGGAGATAAATTTTACAAAATACTCCTTACAAGGATTTTAGAAGAGCTATAATGCTTGACAAGTCAGAGTTTCCTCCAATTGTTTATTTCTTAATTCAAGGCACTGCATTCATTAGTCTTTAAATATTCTTAAAGCAACATTTACTTCATTTCCATCTGGATAGAGTATATCCAGTATCGTTCACAGAGGCTGATAGAATTAGTTTTACTTAGAAGGTTTTGATTAACAAAGATTTAAGATGAATATACACATATCCTAAAAACAAAGACAAATAGCCCCAACCCTTGCCAACATCATATACCAAAGTAGGTATATTTTTGATATTGTCCAAAACAGAGTACGTATGATGATAATAACAAGGTAAGAGACATATATTCCCTAATTTACATGGAAATAATAATCTAATAATACGAAAATGTCCTATCTTCAAATATATAAAATTTTAGACATCAGGGACCATATGAAGAGTTTCTATAATGCTGAATGAGGATTTCATGCAAAAAATGAGATATTAGCATTTAATCAGCAATTATGTTGTATTATCATTACATATTAGGTAAGTGATGTCTATTTTCTCATTTACAAAATCATTTTACCCTGAAATACACATTAAAATATCTTCAAGGATATTTTCCCATTTAAAAGAAATCATTATCCGAGGAACTGGAAGGGAAATAGCTGCTAACTATCCATCTACCTGTCCCTTCAATAAGCCCTATTTTCAATCAACTCAGAAAGAAATGGCAGCAGACAAAAATTCTTTAATACCGTGTGACCAGATGTATATATATAAGCCGTGGTAGACATTCAGATATACACATGAAACCAAATGGTACATATGCCAATATAGAAATGTTTGTTAATATGGTAGAGTTACTCTGGGTTTGCTCAAATAATAATGTATTTTGGCAGAATATACTATTTTTAGAAAAAAAAACTCATCAGTTGATAAAAATATTTTCTCATTCGTTTTTATAAATTCCTTTGTAAAATTTACAGAAGTACTTATGCTTAAGTATCAAGGAAGGAAACCAGTTAATCCAAATTTACCTTTAAATAAACTGAGTCAAATCAAATAAGTGATTTGTCTGAGGAAATCTGTAATTACACCCCTTCCTTGAGCAATGCCACCTCCTTGGACTACTGTGTATTTCACTGAGACTTGCAGATTCAAGAATGGAGAAGATAATTATTTATTTATTTTGAAATGAGACTATGATTTTGAAAAAAAAAAGAAACAGATTCGAAATTCCAGGAGGGTTTTTTTTTCCTGTTTCCAAATATCTTAAATCCTTCATAATTCCTCAGTTGTTAGTTTGTGGTTAAATAAAACATAATTATCTGATAAAACTTTGTAATGTGGTCTGATTTTTTCCTGTAGCAAATCCAACAACCTGAACCAAACCAACACATGTTCTGGCTGTCTCTCACTAAGGGAAATTACAAAAAATTGAAGCAGCCTCTCTGTCCTGGGGGATTTGCTAAGAGCTAAAGTTTTAATTTACTAGATAAGGAAAAGAATAATGCTCCCTTGGCATTTTTCCAGGTTTAAAGTCACAAGACAAGATGCTGATTTTTTGTTGCAGAAAACACAGAGATGTTTTTCTGTCTTCTTGTCTATCTCTCTTGTATAGCCATCAATCTGATAATAGGTCAATTACAGGTAACAGATTACTAAGGCAGTGGTGTGTGGACATTACAGATAGCAGTGGCAATGCTCCCTAGAACATCACCTGAAACTTAGTCCTACTACCTGATATTTCCCTTCAATTCTGTGATGCCATGAAAAGGCTAGAAAAAGACGATGTACAGTGAAAGTAACCAACATCTACCTTTAACATGCAGATACAAACTCGACTGGCAAGTGGACAGATGAGTCCTGGGGAAATGTCGCCAGCTTTCTTAGAGTACTCCAAGTGTTAAAAACTAAGAGTCATTGATGAAAATTCTACATTCTTCGTGTCTTATATTCTTTAAAGCTGGGAAGGTTGATGGCCCTTCTCTTCCTTTTGAGTTCAAATAAAAATCTTTCAGTACATTATCTATTGATCTCTTTTTTACTTTTTGCTTGTTAATGAACCTTTCGAGAATTCAATGCCTAACATTATGGCATTGAATATGGAATGTTTAGGCTGAAGCTAAAATTCTCATTGGAAAACCTTAAGTAATTTAAGCTCCTCTGCCCTTAACTTATACCAATACTCGTAGTACCTTCTGATTTTATAACAGCACTCATTAAACATCAGTTTGTGGAGCCTGTACTATTCTTGCATTAATAAATTTTTTACAACTCAAACCACAGTCAACAATTTCATGGAAATAATTCTTTAGTTGTATTTCTGAAAATTACTTGTGTTGCTTAATTTTTACATTAAGGACCAAATGGCTATAATCTTAACAAGTCAGTGGAGATTAATAAAATGACAGGATTTATCTCTTGCTGTCAAGAGCTGCAGAATATAAACTTCTGAAGATTGAAGGGCTTTGCAGTGGAGCACAGAAATGGGGAGGGGAGCAGGTGAGGATGAGATGGGAGGTGGGGTGGGGCTTGGGGCACCAACCTAGCACAACTTTTTCCAAGATAAATCGTGTGAGGTGACTTTTGACTCTTTATTTCGTGTTTTCCTTGATACTTTTTGCAAAATACTATCATCTTGACATTATACTTAGTCTCCTTAATTATAATCAGTTTTATTTACCTTTTCTCATTCTCGGGAATTGAAAAAAATCTACTTGTATTAATAGATACCATGCAGTAACAGTTACAACTATAGAATTACAGATACAGTTCTTTTGTTAAACCAAACAACCAATAAGCAAACAAAACCCCAGTAAGTGTCTAAACTATTTTCATTATTCAGTATTTTCGTTTTTTAAAAGGATCATAACTTGTTTGAAGAGTTTCCGAAATATAAATTATTATTTACTTTTTATATTTCACGCATAAATGACAAGAACAGTGGAAAAAATGAAAAATTGTTTTCTTGAAAGCACATTTGCATTGAAAACATTCATCAACAGAGTTTGAAAGTAGACCTTGGTGGAGTCATCTGCCTACCAAAGCTGCCCTTTAGATGGCGTTCTGGTAGCCAACTAATTTGCCTTCTCTAAATCAACCACATAAATAGCCCTGTATACATACATATCAAAAAGTGTGCTGTCTTCCTGGGATCCTGTGTCAGCCGTGCGGTTCTTCTATTCATCTTCCACTCATCTGCTTGTAGACTACATGTGTTTTTAATGAAATCTCTTCAGTTTAAACAATAAAGTCTTTTGGAGATTAAAGAGCTCTGTTTTTGAAATATACCCCATGTTTATCTCAGCACACTGCCTGTCAGTCTCTGCTGACCTTCACTTTGGATTCTGCTTTAGCTGTGAGGAAAACAGCACCAGTGGCTGCTTTTCTAGAATCTGACTATTACACATGACATTAACCGAAATTTCTTTTATGATGTTTAGAGATGATAGGATTCATTCCTTCCCGGCCATGTCATTTTGCCTACTGTGTTTAGAATCTTCTATAATTTGTGATTTGATAACTAAGCTACTAAAATGATTAATGGAAAGAACAAAGTCTTGGATTTGTGTATTCTTGACCAAAATACATAAATCTCTGGTTCTGTCTCCTAATTTCTAGGATGAGAAACATGTATGATATAATTTTTTAGGTTCTTTTCATTTATCCCATGCCCCATGTTTCACACTCTGTGGTGGGTTTTGCAGGGTTGTTATTCTCTTTCTCTTCCTTTCTTCCTTTTTCCTTGATTTTTCTCCTCTTATTCCTTTTAACAGTGCTTATTTCTATTTATATTGAATAGCATTATTAATGTGAATAGAGATTATAGTTTTCATAGTTTGAAGGTCATTTACAAGGCCTTTATAATGTTGTTTTTCTCTCTCTCTCTCTCTCTCTTTTTCTTTTTTTTGAGACAGAGTCTCACTATGTCACCCTCAGTATAGTGCCATGGTATCACAGCTCACAGAAACCTTGAATTCTTGGGCTTAAGCTATTCTTTTGCCTCAGCTTCCCAAGTAGCTTGGACTATGGGCAGCAGCCATAAGGCCTGGCTACTTTTTGTTGCAGTTGTCATTGTTGGTTAGCTGGCCCAGGCTGAACCCATCAACTTCGGTGTATGTGGTTGGCACTGTAACCACTGTGCTATGGACACCAGACAATGTCGTTTCTTTTTATTTATTTCAGAATATTACTGGGGTACACATATTTTGGTTACATGGATTGCTTTTGCATAGCTTGAGTCAAAGTTATGGGTGTACCCATCATGCAGACAGTGTACGTTACACCAGTTAACGATGATGTCATCCCCCCCCAGCAACCACCTGCATCATTTCCATGGCATTTTACTTCCATCTGTGCACAGGAGTGCAGATAAGTCAGTTCCAATTTAATACAGAGTAGATGTGGTGTTTTATTTAATTCATGTGCTATTTCGCATAGAAGAGGTTTCCAGTTCTATCCAGATTATTGCAAAAGGTATTAATCCATTTTTTTCTGGCTGAGTAGTACTCCATGGTATGCTCCTATATATAGCACATTTTATTAATCCATTCATCTATTTATGGAGACTCAGGTTGATTCCACATCTTTGTGATTGTGAATTGTGCTGCATTAAACATTTTAGTGCAAGTGTCTTTTTGATAAAATGACTTCTTTTTCATTTGTCTTATGGTAAGACAAAGCAAATGGAGATCCACTTTTAGTTGTTTGAGGAATTCTCATGCTGTTTCTAATATTATCTTAAAAATCCTTCTAGAGTTTAATTGACCATGACCTATATGTCATTTTCCCATTATTTGTATAAAAACTCACTTTTCAAGGATGCCCTAGTTCACAGACCTCCAACTTATAGAAAGCTTATGTGATTAAGACTGCAGCTTCACTGTGCTGAACCCCTTCCCGGCATTTGCTTTCAAGCCACACTTTCCACCAGCTGCTCCCAGGCCTGGGCCAGCACTGCTCCAGGAGACAGGAACTCTTCTGAGGACGTTTGCTGAAGGCCTTACTGAACTTTTTCGAGATGGCTCATGGGTCTAGGATGGTTTCATGTAACTGTTTCTCCATCTCTCCTTCTCTTTGGTCTTAAAGCTTTCCCAGTCTCTGCTTTCTTCCCATTGTCTCCCACACAGAGAGAAGTGTATCCTTACACCTCTAATCCTATCCTGCAGTCTGCTTCTTAGAAGCCCCAGACACAGACCCTAAATAACAGGGATGCCAATATTTAAAAACTAAAAAATAGAACCAAAGTGTCATAAACTTCAAATGTATTGAGATCAAATAAAAAGACAAAGTGATTGAGAAGTAGATAAAGGGCTTATGATATTTATTCACAGTTCAAAATGTCCTTCTATCTTTACAGAAGAGGAATTTAATATTTAATTAATTCTCTATGGGCAAGTCCTAAATTTTCCTTGGCACTATATATATATATATACACACACACACACTATCTCATTTAATAGTAACACCAACAACTTTTTGGCAATAATAATAAATAATAATAATAATGATTAAACTCCAGAGTGGCCAACTTTGAATATACATAGCAATAGAGTGGTGGAGTAGAAATTTGAGTCTCAGATGAAACCCAATCTTTGTCCTTCACTGCACACCACATTTGATATGGTGCTATCACACTATATGTGTGTATATTTTATATATATATATATATATATAGCATTGTAGATCTGCTGATACTTAGGGGGACACATTTAGAATGCAAAATGAACTTGATAGAATAAGATGAAGTAGCAAGATGAAGTTTAACAGAGAAAACATGTGGCCCAGATTTGAAGTTCAAAAGATAATTTTGTAAGTATAGGATGTAACTGCTCAAAGATGAGACCATTTTTCTTCGGAATATAATATATGGGTTGGTCTTCTGGAATGACAAGAGTTCACGTAAAGGTCCAAGATTTTATACGACCACAAACTCAATATGAGAACAGGGTTACTCTGATACTAAAAAGGAAAATCTACTTTTGGACTCTACTAATTTACATATGGCAATATAAAAGAAAGTTAAACACAATGATCTGGAGGACAGTCTCTGGTTCTGGGCACCAACTCTAAGAGGAAGCTGAATAAACCTCAGTGTTATGGAAAGCACGCTGAAACAATATCCGGGATTAGGGATATGGTTATCCTTGCATTCTGCAAACATTTAAGTTTGATGTGCTTGTGATTGATGACAGGCTGAAAAAGTGATCTTTGCACGCAAGGAGTTAAAACGTACAGTCGATGATTTGAGTATTTAGCAAAGAGAAAAGACTTTGAGGAACTTGCCTTCAGAGACTTGAAGATATTTTGATAGGTAAGGTTTAACTTTTTCAAACCTGATTCTATTAGGCTAGTCTCAGAGAAGAGGAGTCTGGCTTCCTGCAAAGCTAATGGGAAATGGCTGTGTCCTCATGTCACTAAGTTAATAATCCCTCTTAACCAAGAACTTGTATTTCATAATGACAAACATGGCAAATCATGCTGCAACCTTGGCCTTAGAGGTTGACTTCCATCACCTCAAAGGAACAGTGGTACCTGTTGTCCCCTCACCTTCTCTGAGCTGGAAGGAAAGAACTTCCTGATACCGGACTTGGCCCAGTTACCCTCCTGGAATCTGATGTCCAGCCCTGCCTCCCTGATTCACAGTGCCTCCCCACTCTCAGCTTAATTTTATTTTATTTGCCAAAAAGTTATTGGTCTCAGCTTTAAGTGAAAATTTAGGACTTGCAGTAGGAATGAATTCAACGCTGAATTCCTCCTCTACAAAGAAAAGATAGAAAGACGTTTTGAACTGTGGATATTAGAAGCCTTTTTGCTATTTGTTGATCACGTCATCTTTTATTTTAGTTGGTCCCAATACAATGATGGGCAATGCTTCATCAAACACCTTCTGTTCCTGTCCCTATGAATGGTCTTCAACAGGTCCAGGGAGCTTTGTCCTCTTTGCATAGCACATATATGGGAGGAAATAGGTCGGCTACTCAAAGTTTGTTGAATAAAATGTCTAGAAACTAAAATATAATTTGTTGAGAGTTGCATCCAAGAAATTTTCACTGCAATGAAAAAGAGTATTAGTGATAATGAGAAATGAAAGTTTCGAAGACAGGACTCTTTCAGTCATGGGATTCTTCAGAAAGGCATCAAAGGGTGGCAAGACAAAAGTACATGAGTTGGTTTATTTCCACATTGAGTGATTCCTATGTGGGGTGGAAAATGTTCTACTGGTGAATCTCTAAGTCGCCATCCAATTCTAATATTTGCTGTTCTAATGTTTTGAATGGACGATAGAAAACTGCATCCACACAGTTGTCACATATTAATAAAAGGCTGGTGGCTAATCTGTACATTTTCTCAATGATAGTTTTCTGACTGTAATATTTGTACATTCATGTGACTCTACCCCTTAATTCTTAACATTATAGATGGCATTCAAGGCTATGGTTATACTTTCTTTATTACTTCTAAATTATTTATTTTTAGAAGAATGTTATAAATGTATATTATTTTCACTTACCTGATTTTGTCTTTTTCACTTATATAATACAAACCAAGTTTAGCATAAGGTTAATTTTTGACCGAACATACAATTTTTTTGAAAGTATGACTAAAACCCATTGTGTCTTCCTTGTAGAATATTTATTAACACTATGAAATGGAAAGACTGTCCTCATGTGGAAAAGTTATAAAAAGTGTGAAATTCAAGGTTTTGGAAAACTCCTAACAAGGGGATCTTATTTTTATACTACCTTGAAAGACAATATAACCTGGCAATCTTGAACATTTTAACCATACTAGCATTTATAAACTATAGCTTACTTAGTTTGGTGCCAGAATTTCTCTTAAAATGAATGCTCACTTATAGTAAAATAATAATGATAATCACTCCATTAGTTGTTTCCTATTTCATAGCACACGGAAACAGTACGGCCCAAACCCAAACCTTGAAGCAACCTTAACTAAATTGTAAAACACACTCTGTGAATATGATGAAAATTTAAAACTGGCTCCCTCAGAAGGAGAAAAAGTTATTGTACTTGGGAGACAAATGAGGAATTAAAACTCTGTGAAAAACGAATGGGAAAAATTAAAACATACCATCTCTTCTGATCCCTGTGGATTTCCCCTTTATTTGACATTTCCTTTTCTAAGTTACCTGATTTATATCTCACAAATATTTCAGCAAGGAACTGAAACCTAACACGCAAAACTATCCATCTTTCTCTATTTCTAAAAGACTTTTTTCAAATAACTCAACCTTGTACAAGTCTAGAAAGGAATACCTCTTTTTAAATATGGCAGAACCCTGGGAATGACACCTTTGGAATAAAGATTTAGCTTTATGTAATACCTAAACATGAAATGCAAATGAAAAAGCTCCAAATAAGAACCCATAAGACTGGAATAGAGAATAAGATTATGTAAAAAGGAATAAATAAATCAATAAATAGATTAATAAACATAAACAGAATCTTGGATTTAAAAATAAAAAATAGCACCTGATTAAATACTTAATGTTGATCTCTTTTGAGTTTCTTGACACAAATTTAAAACAAATGTAGACTCTTATATATCTTAAATCAGAGATCAGAAAAGCAGATGCCTTTCTTATCTAATAAAATCAGGACCAATTTACAATTAGTCCACAATTTTTATACATTGATTAGAGTAATGAGTAATCTTTTATTTATAAGCCAAGTTTACCAAGTAGATCCTTACAATTTCTAGTTTTAAAGTTGAATCAGTCCTTGAAGATACAGAGAGTAATATGCAAAAGGAATCCTAGAAATGACACTCGATTTTAAAATGGGTCTTCCAGTCATTCACTTTTGTCTCATACCCGTATCTTAGAGCAGACAACAACAAGTTTTTCAAAGAATTTAACTTGATTTTCATAAAAGTAAGTTGTTTATTCTCACGGTGCTACTACGTAGGCTGTATAACATTTGATTGATTACAATAATTGTCATAAGAACAAGAACAACTGACAAAATCAAGTTTTCAAATAAGCCCAATAACCTTTTGATAAGCATAGTGATTAAAACAATCCCCTCTTGATGCCACCTAATTCTCAAGGGGAAAGTGAGTGATGTGTTCTGAAATGCAGCTTCCTCGGGGTGAGTGCGTGGATGGCATCGGTCAGTATGAGCCACGTGATTCATCTCGGACGTCAGTTGAGTGACAGTCTATCAAGAGAGCTCCTCTATAATTGTGAAATGATAAAATGTTGAGAATATAAAATGTTGGCAAAGTAGCTATTCAATTTAGGAAAATACTTTTTTATGGATCTACTTATAGAGATAGAGACGGCAGCTTAGATATACACAACCAGTAATCAGCAGCAGCATTTTACAGAGGAAATATTAGTTATTATTTTTCCATGTAACAATTTGCTGCAAACCAATAATATATCAAAGAAATGGAAAAGGCCAATTTTCTATGCAAATCCAGAATCTGTTATTATCTCTGGGTCTACTAAAAACTCTAAATGCTTTTCTTTGCTCTGTTTTAAGTCTTTTAGGAAAGTACAGATCAGTGCATACCTCATCAGCAACAAGAACAAGGCTGTCAAAACTACTCGAGCTCAAAAGTTCTCATAAGAGCTACAGTTGGTAATTGGGGAGAGATTGATGATACATAAACATACTGTGAAAAACACAGGAATTTTCTAAATGTTAAATTCCCATATTCTTTTATGAGATCACTCGATTTAGAAGAACTCAGACAAAAAGATCATCCAAACTGGCATTTGGTCTCTTAATGAAAATAAACACTTTCTAAAGAGCCTGCCAGTTTTATATAGTTTTAGGAGACTTTTCATGAATGCATTATGTCAGAGATAGTCTACAGATCATATCATTCTTGCCTGTTTATAAAACTGGTTTTCATCAGATGATGTACACCTATAATTTTAAATGATTGTGTACCCTGGGAGGGAAAAAAAAAACTACATAATGTTACAAACAATCTATTTAAATCCTTTAATGGAAACAGTAAATGCTGTATAACCTAAATACTTTTAAAGTATCACTTAAATTTCATTTTTTAAAAATGTTTCCTACAGTTGTTAGTAAGTGGTGGATATACAAGACATTATCCACAGTCTACATTTCTCTGGTCTTCTTTCCACAATAAAATTTTAAAAAATCTGGAGCAGACTTTTAGAGAAAAGTAAAAGATCAAATAGCACACATTTTCCTGTGAGCCTTTGGCATCTATAGGTAGAATGTCACGTCTGGGATTAAACATCGAGAAGAAATGAGAGGCTCGTTGGATAGGAATCAGTGTTTTATTTCACTTAGGCCAGAATGTGACTTTAATTGGTTTCAGGAGATATCTTTTAACTATTTGTTAACCTTCTGTCTTTGAAATAAAATGGAATCTCATTTTAAAGGTTCTTCTAATTTAAGTACAACTATATATATATATATATGGCATTCAAAATCAAGGTGACCCCTCATATTAATACTATATTACAGCTACTGATGCAGCTCTCAAAGATTAGCAGAATCTTTTTTATTGAGTTTTACTTGGTAATAGATTTACTTTGAAGAAAAATATTGTTTGTGGAGTAGCACATTTCAAATACAATATTTTTAAAATTTATAAAGTAACATTCTAAATGCATCTATTCATTGTGAATCTTAAAGGAGTGAGCAAAATGATGATTTCACATAGAAATATAAAGGAAATGACAAATGTCATATATATGAATAAAAACATTCATTGCAGTAATGCGAAGCAATGCAAAAACTCATAAAGATAGATAAATTTAGATTAAGAAAACTATTCATAGCGCCTCTTTCTTCTTCTTCTAAACTCATTCCAGCTTTGATTCCCCCCCTTCTTCATTTTTGTTCAGCCTGTAAGAGTATACTCCATGGGTGAAGGACTCATCTACAATTTGAACTTTACCTAAGATACACTTTCTAAGAAATATGTATATGAAATCACTTTAGAAAGCAGAGGCTGATAAACACACAGGCTTAATATTATCCCCCATACTTCACCTCTTCCATGAAAACAATGTCTACTATCACCTGAAACCATCTCTTCAGTGTTAAAACAATGGTTAAGAGTTACTACTTAAAAGGTGGCAAATTAAGCAAAGTTATTTAATTCAATCCAGAAAAATTATCTGGCTAAAATCCAACCTAGTTTTATCATCTATCCATAATTCTTAATGAGAATATTTTTATCAGTATTTTAAAGCAAAAATCACTCATTCAATAAAGATTTTTGAGAATCGAGGCCTTTGTTTCAAAGCTCTAAATCCAGTTTCATGGAATTATATATGACCCTGTATGAAATTTGAATCTCTTCCACCATCTCTTACAGAGATAGAAGCACTGGTCCTGTAAAACTTTCTTAATAGCTAATTGTCAGTGACTGGCATTCTACCTACCATGACACGGAAGCTTGATCCAAAGATTTAAGGTAAGTAGAATCCCCTAGAAAGAGTCAAGGTTCCAGTACTGGCAATAAGAAATACATATGTGAAATATAACTGGCAAGAGTTGGGCCTGAAATCAGATTCACCGCACAAGAAATTGGCACAAATTGGCAATGAAATCGAGTAGTTCTGCAATGATAAATAGAGAAACTCTGCTTGGTTGCTAGAAAATTTATATATTTTTATTTTGATCATGTAGATTTTGAATGTGGGATTAGAAAATTGATTAATCAAAGGCATAGTGGGCTCAGCAGTTTTGTAAAATACTCAAATATTGCCAACATATTATGATATTCTCCAGTGTCTGTGATGAACATTAATCTACTTAGCTAACTATTAAAATATTCATTCTGAGTTTTTCCAATTCAGTATTGAGTTCAATAAAAACACCAAAAATACGGTAATTACTATATACACACACATAATATAGTACAATATAAAGGACCATTAAAAAATATCAATTTACGTAGGTTTAAACAAAAATTTTCATGAGATACATGGAGGGGGGAAAATAAAAAGATACTCAAGATATTATATACAGGAATGACTCATGTTTATTAAACATAGGATATATAGATGAATACATTCTAAAAAATTTTTTTTAAAAATTGAACATTGGGCTATGTTTAGGATCACTAGTTTGAGTTATTGAAAAAGGAAAGTTTTAAATTTTTAATTTCGTACATACTTTATTGCTTATATATTTTATATAAATTAATTTTGAATAATAGATTAACTTTTTCAATTTTTTATAAATCAAAACATATTATTTCATAAATTCTGAAATAGTAAATATTAAAAATAAAACTATTCCATGTGCCATTGCTATTAATATCCTTCTCCATCTTCATATACAAATTGTTATTTTAAAATTGTGAAATCACTATTATCCAAAAGTTCAATCTTGTTTGTTCTTCCTCCTGTTTTTGAGCTTGAATTTACATATAGTCTTGAGAACAGAGATAAAGGGCAATTCATATATGTCCTTAGGGCCATTTGTCCTCAGGAATTTGGACTGAAAAACTCTACCATTACTATTGGCTAAATGCCAAAATTCTGCTTTGGTGTTGTTAGAGCTTTGTGAGTTAGCTCTATTGGTCTCTTTTCCTAAAGGCTCTAACTTTATGTTCTTCTCTCAGATTTTCATAACCTACGTAGAAACTTCTTCATATACTCAATTTTCCTCCAAGGGCACACTGTGTCAAAAGGACAGCAAGGAAGAATTTACTAGACGTCCATTTGTCTGACATTAGTCCAGATCTATTTTAATCTTGGTCTTGGCACTGATCCTGGCTCACCTGTCAAAACTTCTGCTTACAGATACCTGGGCCTTTGTTTCTGCCATTTGATCTAGGTTGGGCCTCCCCAATTCATCTAAATTATCTGAAATAAACATAAAGAAGAACATAACTGAGTTTTTCATCAAACTCACAAGTAAAGATTCTTATCTGCAATGGAAATTTTCTTTCCTCTAACCAACAAATTTTTATCTCTAAATTTAAGGAGTACTGTCTTTATCCATTTGTAAAGAATCATGCTAGAGACACAGCCCCAATTAATAAAAAACTTCTTACTTTATATGTTGTTTCAGTTAAGATAATTTGAGTACAGGTAGCAGAAACCAGCTTGGGCTAATTTACACTCGCCCCCCCCCCACACACACACACACATGGAACTTAATGATAGGTAGATTGAAATTTAAGAAGTAATGGGTATTTACATTATGATAACTTTCAAATGCTAATGAGAAGTAGAAGAGGAACTTGCCTATTTTGGAGGTAGGGAGACCTGGTATTATGATAATCCTCTCAAATTAAATGCAAAATTTCAGGTCATTCCTTATAATATACCAGTAATATTTCTCTTTTTACCAAGTTAACTGATTATAAAGTTCACATGAAAAGATAAGCATGCAAAAATTACTTTATAAAACCCTGCTCCTCCCCTCAAAAGGAGCATTGAGTTGAAAGTTAAACTCTAACAGATATTAAAAAATATTATAAAGGACCTCCAGAAATCTCGCCAAACACACCAACAAAATCTCAAAGAGGCAAAGGCCAGCATGGATGTGGAGAGAAGAGAGTAGTTTACACTGCTGGTGGTATTGCAAACTAATGCAGCCTCTATGGAAAGAAGTATAGAGTATCCTCAAAGAGCTAAAGTAGATATTCCATTTGATCCCACAATCCCATTACTAAGTAACTACCTAGAATTTAACAAATAATAATTTTGCCACAAGGACATTTGCTTTAGAACATTTATTGCAACTCAATTTACAATTGCCAAAATGTAGAAGCAACCCAAGTGCCCATCAACCCATGAATGGATTAATAAACAGTGGTATGTGTATACCATGGAGTACTATTCAGCAATAAAAATGTTTGAGACTTAACATCTTTTGTATTTATCTCAGTGAAGCTGAAACACATTCTTCCTAGTAAAATAATACAAGAATAGAAAAGCAAGTATCCAATGTACTCAGTACTAATATGAACCCAATAGAAAAACAACTACATGCCCAAACCAAAGAAAAACACAAGTAAATTGAAGGGGAGAGGGAGGGAGGATGAGAGAAAGGAGAGTGGGGAGGAGGAAGGGATATTGGTAAGCTCTTTCTTACCTAATCGGCACAATGTAAGGATATGCAGCACACCCCCTGGATGAAGGGGCTCAATTACAACTTGAAATTTACCCTAGAAATGCAACAATGTAACCTAGTCATTGTATCCCCATATTAATCTGAAATTAAAATAGAGTAGATGAAAGAAGAAAAAACATAAAGCTATAATACTTAAAAACTTTCTCTTCAATACACGCCGTTAGAATGACTCTGCCAATCATTTTCTATCCTTATGACACTGTAGGTAAGTAGCATTCTTCCAAGTGAAATTCAAATTTTAAACCATTGGCTTATCTTAAAGCTAAAACTACATGATTTGGGAGATGGCTAAGTTCTCAAAGAAGAATCACGTCAGAGACATCAGTTACACTAGTAGAATATACTGAAAAGAAAAACATACATGCTCCACCAAGAACCTTTGTTCATAGTAGCCTAAACCTTGGAATAACCCTAATATCCATCAATAGAACTCAGTAAACAAATGATAGTATATTTATACAGTAAACTCATATTTGGAAAAGTATAAAAATAAAATAAAAAATTACTGGTAAGTGAAAATATTTTTAAAACCTAATATGGAAGAAAGAAACCAAACCAAAAGAATATATGGTCAGTGATTTCATGTACATAAACTCCAAGAATATGAAAAAGTAATCTATAGTGATAGAATCATGTTGTGATTGCTTAGCTCTCATGCAAGGTGCAGATTTATTCAAAGGGTCATGAAAGAACATTCTAGAATGATGGAAATGACACATATCTTGATCTGGGTGGTGTTTTCATGGGCATATATGATTGTCAAAGCTGATCAAACTGTACAATTTTGATTGGTGTATTTTATGGTATATAAATTATACTTCCACATAAAGGTATAAAAATATAGCTTGAGAGAAAGCAAAATAAAAGTGGAGCATCAAACATAATAGATATCCATTATAATGCATCCCTTGGATAACCAGTCAAACACTCTGTCTTTCCATTTAAGGAATTCTAGTCATATTTCTCTCTCTGTCTATTTTGTGACAGCAGACATCATTGTACTCATCACCTCCACCAGTATGATAACCTCTCTTCTGTATTTTAGCGTTTTTCCTGGTGGCATCAGAAGCTCTGAATCATCATAAGGCAGTCCCAGATTCCACTTCAAAGAACCCAGAATTATGTATCATAAAACCTTCAAATGAGCAGAAAGCAAAGGCCTGATGTGAAGCTACCACTTTATGGCATTAGTTGTAAACAGAGTAACCTCCCTCACCACAGCACACCCAAACCTACTTACACACAGTCTTACTGCTTCTGGATGGACTTGTGAATTTTGGCTGCATTTTAAATGAAGCAGAAGCCTATATATAACGCTTATTTCATAAAACACATTTGATCTAAAGTATTTATCCACAAATTTATTTTCTCCAAGTTAGCCTCAGATAGATACTTCATGCTTATGCAGAGCCAGCTGTTCCTGAGTTTAAAACAAGAGCAGTGAATCTTATAGGAATCTTCCCATTTTTATATGAACCCCTTAGTTACAATAGTATGAGATATATAGAGCCATTTAAAAGAGAGCCCTGATGAGCCTCTGATACTAGCAGAGGCATGAACACCTAGTTGAATTTCAGAATAGGTTCCTGCTGTGGTTTAAATGAGCCCCCCACGCCGACCTACCCAATTCACATATTGGGAATAATCTTCAATGCAGCAGTGTGGGAGAGGTGGGGACTTTTGGAATGTGTTTGGTTCATGAAGGCTCTGAAGTGTAAAGTAGATTATACTTTAGATGAGTTCTCATCTTCTGCTTTTTTGCTTTGTGAGGACCAGGTCCCTCCTAAGATATGATGTGACATTCTTGCCATCTTGAGGAAACCATCTCCTTACTAGACACCAGATTCTACTGCCTTGGTCAAGACTTTCTAGTCTCCAGAACTGTGAGAAAACAAATTTCTGCTCTTCATAAACTATCCCATCTCAGGTATTTTGTTACAGGACCACAAAATGGACTGAGATAGTTCTCCTACATTTCTCTAAACAATATAGGAATTCAGTACAATTAATTGGTATCACTAATTGCCTGGTCTTTGAGCTATGGAATCACATTGGAAATCAATACTCATTTGCCAACTGAAAACTAATCTTGATGGAAAACAAGATTTCTAGGTTAAAATGATTCTAACTTGTTAAAAACGTGTGTTTTTGACACATCCCTAATGCTGGGACCACTTTCTTCAAGAACTATTCAAAAAATAATGAGCTACTTGGAGACAGGAACTGATCACTATCTGAAGGGTAGCTGACTATATTTGCATAGTGAAGAGCTTTCCTACATCAGAGGCTTTTTGAAATAACTATTCAAATAAAACACAACTATTCTCTTGACCTGAGCCCATTTTAAAAAGTTTATCCATACATCTCTCTCTAAACTGCATTATCTTTTCTCTTTCGCTCTTGCCCTTAAAAGTCTCTATCCATCTAGGAATCTGTACAGATCCTGAACTTGGGTTTTTCTTTTCTGGACAGTCCTTCTTCTGGAGAGGAAGAAAAACAATGTTCTATATGGTAAGATGTTATAACATACAAGGTGGACATAAAGTTCATGTGCAGTTTATATGCTGAATTATTTTAAATTGTCCACCAACTTTATGTTCGCCCTGGATTATGTATAGTCAGAATCTAAGCAGTGTGCTATGGCATGAGGGCAAGAGAATAATCTAAGTAGGTGACATGAGAGTACTGCCCAGAAGCAGTAGTATCCAATATGACTCTTAAAGGAATGAATATATATATATATATTTTTTAGGTAGTCTCAGTTTGTCGCCCTTGGTAGAGTGCCATGGTATCATAGCTTACAGCATCCTCAAACTCGTGGGCTTAAGAGATCCTCTTGACTTAGCCTTCCAAGTTAACTGGGAATACAGGCACCTACCACAGTGCCCAGCTATTTTTAGAGACTAGGGGTGGAAGGAGGTCTCACTCTGGCTCAGACTGGTCTTGAACCTGTGAACTCAGGCAATCTACCCACCTCAGCCTCCCAAGTGCTGGGATTATAGGTGCGAACCACCGTGCTCAATCTTGAATAAGATTTTTCAAAAGAAGGGTATAACCTGAAAGTATGTCACAAAGTGGGATGGATAGATTGTAAAATCTAAGTAGAGACATTTTTGTATGATAGTTTTATATTTCTATATATAAATGGGTTGTCAGTCATCAGACAAGTTTGACCAGGGAAATGATTCTGTCAAACTGACATTGCTGAAAGTTCATTTTGATATTACTGTGCAGAACAGATTATAAAGGAAAACACTAGAGGAATGGAGATGAGTTTAGAAGAAGAGAAAGAATTAAGACACCAGGAGTGAAAATGTAAATAAGACTTAGATGTGAAGAAAAAAATTGTAGATGTAGAATCAATAGAACTTGACAGCAAATTAAACTAAGAGTTGAGAAAAAAAGAATTCTAAAAAGCTTTCCCTCATTCATCATCTCTTCTGGGAAACACAGTAAACCCAAAGTGTACTAGAGGAAGGACAGCTCTGAGTACATCTGGGAAAAGGCCAGGCATCCTATGAAGGTCACCTTCGTTCTGTGGCTTTTGAGCCAATGGAATATCTAATGCCTTTTCCTCTTATTAGTTAACCTCCGCCACCAGCACCGCCTATTTGCCTGTTGTATTCCTGCTGTCTTTGTTTCCCAGTAGATCCATCTGGCATCCCTTCCCTCCAGCATTGATTTTGTTTGTTTGCTTAGTTGATTGTGTTTACAGATTTATCTAATACTCCTATGCACTTTTCACCCTTTGAAGCCCTCTCCAAACATTGTCAAGTCAGGATATCTGTTCTCCACACTGACTACCACACTGCCTACGACTGAACAGAATTCTCCATGACCTTCTGTAGATTTCACCACCATTGTCACTCTTTTTCAGAGTAGGTCGTTTGGCCCTGATGGTGTTCGACAATTCTGCAGGCTTCTTGCCATTCCATTTCTTTAACTTTCTCCTGCCCCTTTCACACCTAGCCTGTCTTCTCTGCAGTCAGAACACAAGGGGTGAGTTATGACTGCTGCCCCCTAATGCTAAGCTGAGGCAAACAACTAACATAGTGAAGCCAGAGGAAGGTTACAGGTTATAGTGATGCTGAGTTAATTATTAGTCACCAAATCTTAAGGAATAGAAATAGGCAATATGTTTGATGCAATTTGTCCTTATACCTTTGCTTTCTCTTACTGTTTAAAGAAATTGGCCCTGGAGAAACGTTGCCTTAAGCACTAGAATGAATGGATCCATGTAAAGGCAAATCAAATCTTGTATTATGTGAGATTCAAGGCTGTCTATATGACATCTCTTTTGAAATATTGATTAGCATTGGTATCATTAACTTTCTATATGTATTTTTCTTTTTTTTTACTTTCAGGCTCCTTTATTCTATGAATATTTACAGAACATCAACTATAGGCAAACATTGACATAATCATTGAAGATAACATTGGGACAAATATATCAATTTTATGAGGAAACAAAAGCATTATCTACAAATCAATTATGAGATAAGTGTACTCATTACCACCATTCCTAGTAAAATTGAAGATCCTAGCTAGTACAATTATGATAACTTAAAAATCCCAGTGGTTTGTAAAAAAAAATACAAATTTCATTACTTCCAAGTTACTTGCAAGTTACCAAAAACAATAGAAAAATTCAGCAATGTAGCTAACTTCAAAAAAACTATACAAAATCAATTATATTCCTATATAAAAAAGAATTACAAAATAATATTAGAAAAAGAGAAATAGCATTATATCAGCAACCAAAATAGAAAGTACCTATCAATATAGCTTTAACAAGAGCTGTGCAATTTTTTTTGAATTATATGTATTTTTCTAAAATATAAATTGTATTAATGAAAACTGGGTTCCCAAATTCAGGAATTTATTATATATTAGTGTTTAAAACTAGTCTAATAGAGAGGCACCTGTACCTCAAAGGAGTAAGGTGCTGGCCCCATATGCCAGAGGTGGTGGGTTCAAACCCAGCCCCTGCCAAAAACTGCAAAAAAAAAAAAAAATTAGTCTAATCATTTCAACCATCTGAGTCTCAGATTATAGAAGAGATTTTACAAGGTACATTTTAAAGACCCTGATTACTTTAGAATATCATCAGCACATGAAGACAATTGACTTTTGTATATGTAGTTGACACTCAGTGTTACTCCCCTGGCTTAGGCCCCCATATAATGCCTTCTTTTTCAAATTAAAAATAAACAAGCAAATAAGAAAATAATTCATGGGATTGTGTTTGGTTTTGAGTACCTGATATGACTTTTTTATTTATGTTTTTGTATTATTTGGGATTCATTGAGGGTACAAAGAATTAGGTTATACCAATTACATTTCTTAGGTAAAGTCCTTCCTATAATTGTGTCCTGCCCCCAAGAGTTCTGCCATACACCATAACCCCCTATCTCCCTTCTATTTCCCCTCTCCCCACACCCCCATTCCTCAACATGCCCACCCACCTTGAATAGATTTGAGTTTTTCTCTTATGAGGGTATGTAATAGATTATCTACTGGTTTGATATTATAGAGTACATTGGATTCTTGCCTCTCCAGTCATGTGGAGACTTTAACTTCTCCTTTACTAGGAAAAATGCACTCCAATTCAATCCAGGTTAATACAAAAGATTAAAGTCTTCATCTTTTTAATGGCTGAATAGTATTCCAGGGTACACATATACCACAGCTTTCCATAATCTATTCCTGAGTTTGTTGGCATTTAGGTTGTTTCCACATTTTTGTGATTGTAAATTGAGCTGTGATAAAGTCTAATGCAAATGTCCTTATAATAAAAAGATTATTTTTCTTCTAGGGAGATACCTAGTAATGGGATTGCAGGATCAAATGGGGGGTCTAATGTGAGTTCTTTAAGAAATATCCATACTTCCTTCCAAAGAGGTTGCATTAGTTTGCAGTCCCATGAGGAGTATAGAAGTGTTCCCTTCTCTTCACAGCCATGCCAGCATCAGCAGCTTTTTCTTTTTTATTTATTTATTTATTTTTAACATGTATTGTTGGGGATTCATTGAGGGTACAAGAAACCAGGTTGCACTGATTGCATTTGTTAGGTAAAGTCCCTCTTACAATAGTGTCTTGCCCCCAAAAGGTGTGTCACACACCAAGACCCCACCTTTCTCCCTCCTTCCCTCTCTCTGCTAATCCCTTCCCCACTCCTCCCTCCTTCTTCTTCTCTCTGCTAACCCCCACCCCTTGTCATTAATTGCCCTCATATCAAAACTGAGTACATAGGATTCATGCTTCTCCATTCTTGTGATGCTTTGTGATAATGTATTCTACTTCCATCCGGGTTAATATAAAGGCTGTAAAGTCTCCATTTTTTTAATGGCTGAATAGTATTCCATGGTATACATATACCACAGCTTGTTAATCCATTCCTGGGTTGATGGGCATTTAGGTTGTTTCCACATTTTGGAAATTGTAAATTGAGCTGCAATAAACAGTCTAGTGCAAGTGTCCTTATGATAAAAGGGTTTTTTTCCTTCTGGGTAGATGCCCAATAATGGGGTTGCAGGATCAAATGGGAGGTCTAGCTCGAGTTCCTTGAGGGTTCTCCATACTTCCTTCCAAAAAGGTTGTATTAGTTTGCAGTCCCACAAGCACTGTGGAATTGTTCCCTTTTCTCCACATCCAAGCTAGCATCTGCAGTTTTAAGATTTGTGATGTGGGCCATTCTTGCTGGAATTAGGTGGTATCTCAGGGTGGTTTTGATTTGCATTTCTCTAATAATTAGGGATGATGAGCATTTTTTAATATGTTTGTTCATCATTTATCTGTCTTCTTTAGAGAAGGTTCTATTCATATCTCTTGCCCATTGATAGATGGGATTGTTGGCATGTGTATTACTTTGAGTTCTCTATAGATCCTAGTTATCAAGCTTTTGTCTGATTCAAAATATGCAAATATCTTTTTCCATTGTGTAGGTCATCTATTTGCTTTGGTTGTTGTCTCCTTAGCTGTGCAGAAGCTTTTCAGTTTAATTTAGTCCCATTTGTTTATTCTTGTTGTTGTTGCAGTTGCCAGGACAATCTTCTTCATGAAGTCTTTCCCCAGGCCAATATCTTCCAGTATTTTTCTTATACTTTCTTTGAGGATTTTTATTGTTTCATGCCTTAAATTTAAGTCCTTTATCCATCTTGAATCAATTTTTGTGAGTGGGGAAAGGTGTATGTCTGCAGCTTTGAGACTTTGTGATATGGGCTATTGTCACTGGGGTTAGGTGATATCTCTGGGGGGTTTTGATTTGCGTGTCTCTGGTGATCAGAGACAATAAGTATTTTTTCAAATGTTTGTTAGCTGTTTCCAGTGAAATTGCCCCTGCCTCTACATCCATAGTATTTTATAATAATAATTAACATTTCTTATAAAGAGGTAGTTTTGTTCCATGCCACAAATCAGATCATGGTCCTTTTTTTAAATCTACAGAACTAATGTAGAAGAAATGAGATATGTTTTTGTGTAAGACTTTTTTTAAAGTAAGAATAATATCCTATCATGTTCAATTATTTCAAGAATGTTTACCTCCTGCTGTGTAAAACCTAACAATAATTTAGTTTTGCTTGGGCAGTATTAGGAGTCCTTATTTGTTTAAGGTTCATTTAAAATACACCCTACATTACAAAATGCCATATCATGGATATTGTGGTTCATTAACTCAAGGTCATATCATACTCAAAAAGAAACATCATTTTTCAATTAACCTATAGATTTTAGATAACTGCCCCAAACCATTTACCATTCAGAATAATTACATACTTTCAGCATCTATATTTTTATTTTTGGTTTAGTGAAAGTTCATTTCTCAAAAGCCTTTACCCTTTTCTCAAACTGCTGCAGACGTAAGCCATTTTGCTTTAACAATGCTTCTCATATTCACTCTCCCACATATGCTCCCTGAAATCTTTAGTGGTATCTAAATTAACTTGGCAGAAATAAGGAGAGACTTTCTGGTTTTGGACAGCACATCCTACAGGGCACTGGCTGAAAGAGGCAAATTAAAAATGAAAAGAGATTTGCGTATCTCAAGGATGAAGGAAGAAACTTAAAAATACAATAATCTATGATTATTGGCAATGTCTGGAGTATGCCCTGGTTTCCTAATTGAAAATTGTGGATAATTCAAGGATACATATGCTATACATGGATTACTGATTTTCAAAGTGCAATGTTATAAATCACATTTACTTCTAAAAGTTGAATTTACCAAAATTTAAACATTGATGATTCACATGGTCCTTCATTGTTTGTGTATCCTGGGTCTACCAAAACAGACTCCCTCCTTCTCTCAAAAAAAAAGAGTGGATTTTTTTTTTTTATTCATCCCCAAGGGACACAGTGAGTATTGCAACAAAGAGGAAGGGTTGGTTAGTGGGAAACAATTGGATGTTTTAAAAAATATGTGTTAGACAGATATATAGGTAATCTTTCCCATCACCCTCGCACCACCCATCCACCCTTCTCCCCTCCCCTTCCCCACCCCCTCCCCATATTTTTGGGCTAGAATTAAGTTGTATCTTTTGCTTGAGAGCTATAGATTAGTTTCATAAAAGGGCTGTGTATATTGGATACTTTTTCTTCCATTCCTGAGACACCAGCTTGATGAAAGTGTTTCAAATTGTATATGAAACAGCACAATGTACCCCATGTTTGCATCAATGTATACAGAGATCAATTAATAAAAAAATAAATAAATAAAATAAAATAAAAGGGGTCTCTAACTGCCCCTCAGGTGCAAGCACCATCTTTGCACTGCTCTGGGGAGTCCCCCTCCCCTTTCAATGAACCTGGCCTGAACATCTCTTCTGCAGGCTCCTCTTTGGGGGCCACCATTTACATCTTTCACCCATCAACTTATTTCTGGACTCCTTTCCTGGGGAATTTCATCACTGATGCTAAACTAATTCATTAAAAATTCTCTTCTGGATGGTTTAGTGTTTGTTTCTCTCTTTCTTGTGCCCTTCTGCTTAAACAACCTTCGGGCTTCAGCAAAGTAACTCCAAGGCCAGTCAAAGGACGCATGAAAACAAGGGTCAATAAATCAATGAAAATAACACCCAAAGGGCAGCCTTATCTTGCAATGGGAGGAGAAGTCACTTGTTTTTAAGAGGAGGTCTTGTCTTGTTTGGGATGAATGTGGGAGAAGGGTCATGGAGGAGGGTACCGACATACCAAGACAAATGGGAAACTGAAGGGAAAAAAACCCTCTGAAAACAAATAAGTGCTTGAGGTGCTGACTCTTCCCTTAGCTCAGAGCCCTCTTCAAGGCTGAATGGGACTGGCTAGAGCTCCAGAGGGGAGACTTCTTTTCCAGGCTGGGCTGAACCACAGGGGAGACACCACGGAAGCACTTGGAGGTGAAACCAGTTCAGCCCAGTCTTCATACTCTTCTGGAAGCATTTTGTATTTCCTGCTTTATTCTGTGTGTCCCTTGTTAGGCTGAAGTCTCCTTGAGGGTGGTGTCTGTATCTCATTTGCCTTAGTAGACCTCAAAGTGCTTATCATAGTTGCTCGTTCTTGGCAAATGATCAAGAAATGCGTGTTGAGTGAAGGAATCAAATTAAAAGCAACAAAAATATTGCCAATGGGCTTTACTAGCTGGGTTTTTTGGAGGGGGAAAGGCAACCACAGAGGTTTAGGGGTAGGCATGAAATAAAAGATGAAAATATGATCAGGACATCACAAGAATAGAGAAGAAAGAATCCAACATACTCAATTCCAATATGAAGGCAGTAGATGATCTAATACATGGTTGGGGGTAGGGGAATGAGGGAGTGGGAAGAGAAGAGGAGGGAGGAGGGTCACAGTGTATGGCACAACTCTTGAGGGCAGAACACAATTTTAAGAGGGATTTCACCTAACACATGCAATCAGTGTAACCTAATTCTTTGTACCCTCAATGAACCCCAAACAATAAAAACATTCTGAACATTTGCAATGCCATTAATTTTTTTTTTTTTTTGCAGTTTTTGGCTGGGGGCTGGGTTTGAACCTGCCACCTCTGGCATATGGGACCGGTGGCCATTAATTTATATTAAATTCATCTTGTGGGATTTAACTTGTAGTGATGATTGCTGATTTGAATCCAGATTTGCCATGAAATGTATCATCTGTCCTTTATGGCATTTTCTGACGTGTGAGTTTAATACAAATATTTTCTATGTGTTCAGAGAAATCATTTAATATGTTAATATTTAATTATGAAAATTTGCAATCACATACCAATGAGTGATGATGGTATAATAAATTCCCATATATTTGTTACCTATAAAAAAATATAATCAGGATATTCTCCTGCCTCAGCTTACAGACAAGTCCAAGAGAAAGACTTCAACACAGATCTGAGTTGATCGCCTATTTAGTGCCTGTCCTGGGGCCTGTTATTTTCTACAGATTGTGTCCCTACTTGAGACTCAGGCTTCTCCTTCTGTCATCGCCCTCACTGGGACACGGTTCCAGCACAGCTGCAGAATGGGAGGATGTGAGTGAAAGGAGTGCTGGTCTGTATTGCAGGGGCAGCGAGGGCTGTTCTAAGTTCTAATATTCTGGACAGGCTCTGGGCGATTGAGGACAAGGTTCAAGGCTGGAGCCTAGGATGGAGGTGGGGTGGGGTAGCCACTCAAAGGTGGGCAGGAGCTGGAGTTGCAAAGCAGGATCCAGCCAAAGCCCTTGGAGAGTGCCAAGGGGCAAACTGGAGAAAGCAAGTTCAGGTGTCAGATCCCACAGGCCAGAGGAGGGCTGTATGTGGGAGAGGACCCAGGTGGCCCTGGAATGAGTAGGTCAGGTGGGAAGTGAGATGGCCCTGGCCTGGGTGAGTGACCTGGAGTATCCACAGCAGGGCGTCAGGAGTGCCAGCTGTGATGGTGTGGATGGGTGGGGACAGACACCTTGTCCTTGGCTAGCAAGCTGCTGCTGTGTCTCTCACAACCAAGCCCCCAAGGTAGCCCCAGCCCAGGAAGGGGAGCCTCAGCCCTGCCCATCAGCCCTGTTCCGCAACAAAGGTGCAAAGTGAGAAAAAGGATGTGAAGTTAATTTTCATTTCCAATTTAAGTGGCTACCTATTCTGAGGTCATGGTTCTTTTACTCCTGGTGGTAAGATGGCTTTTCTTTTGTGACATCATGGTGATGGTAAGTGACAGCATTGTTTTGTTTGTTTGTTTTAGTTATTATAATTGCCTCACTGGGCTAAATTTAAAAAATCATCAATATTGGTTCCTATCTTTATGAGGGAAAATATTCATAAAGCACCAAATCTCAGTCTGGTTACCTCTGCAGTGAGAAGCTGGAATCCTGTCCCTGAAACTTGGATCTTGGCTGCTGGAATAACAGCCCCATCCTTCCCTTCAGCAAGAACAGCACCTGTGTGGCCTGCACTTTGAGGCAACTAGATCCTAAACCTTTAAATACGCTAATTATCTCCGCCCTGGTTTTGGCCTCCTGCACTTGTGTCTGGCCGTCCCTGCTCTGACCTATCCAGCTGACAACCGAATGCCACATCTGACGGCTCCCTTACTGCCGGTTTTCCCAGGAGATAGTATGAAATTACTTTCCTCTCAAAGGGAAACACATAAAAATGCTTCCTCACTCAGTTTCCAACTCTCTGTCGTTGCTGTGAAATGTCCCCTTTTCCTATTACTGCTGGGAGACTGACTTGCTGATTTGGGAAAAAATGGACTCCCTGGACTCTGGCCGCTTACCTGGTGGCTGATTTTGCCTGGAACTTTGCAAATACCCCCTCACTTCATCGCAGCCAGTACCAAAGTGCATGTTTCATTCTTTCCCAGCTCCATTCCAACAACAGCCAAGCTGCCTGGGGCTACGAAGAGGGCCTTCTGGGTCCAGCATAGAGCTGGAATGACACTTTAAAAAAGTATGATTTGGGGCAGCGCTGTGACTCAAAGGAGTAGGGTGCTGGCCCCATATGCCAGAGGTGGCAGGTTCAAATCCAGCCCCGGCCAAAAACTGCAAAAAAAAAAAAAAAAAAAGTCTGATTTGAGGTCTGCCTGTGTCTTAAAGCCTCAAAAGCCCAAGAGAGGCCTGGGTACAGTGCTGGTCCCTATAGTCCCAACTACAGAGGAAACTGAAGTGGGAGGCTCACTTGAACCCAGGAGTTCAGAGTTGCAGTGAGCTATTATCATGCCTGAGCAACATCGTGAGATCCCGTCTCATAATAAAATAAAAAGATAAAAAGCCCATGATTAGAGTTACCAAAAGATGTACATGCAAGGCATTATCTCCAGGGCCTGAATCTATTGACGCCTGAGGGAAAAAGGAAAAACCAGTAACATAGGTCTCATTTTCATTGAACAATCTCATATTTTTAGATGCTAAGATAAATATGGTTTTCTCAAAAAATGAAGAAAATGTGATACTGTGTTTATTATATATTTTTTGCATTAATTTAGATGATTAAAAATATTACAGGGGCCAAGTGTGGTGGCTCATGCTTGTAATCAAGCGTAGCACTCTGGGAGGCCAAAGCAGGTGGATTGCTTGATCTCAGGTGTTTGAGACCAGCTTAAGGACGAATAAGACCCTGTCTCTACTAAAGATAGAGAAATTAGCTGGGTATAGTGGTTTAAGTCTGTAGTCCCAGCTATTGGGGAAGATGAGGCAGAAGGATCAGCTGAGCTTAGGAGTTAGAGGCTGCAGTGAGCTGTGATTGCACCACTGCTCTCCAGTCTAGGTAGCACAGCAAACCACTGTCTCCAAAAAATTGCATTAAAATATTGTTTATTTTGATTATTGAGTTTGATGGCAATCCCCTACATTTGGTGGTAGAGCTGAGTGTCTCACTCTCCCCATCATAGTCTTGGCCCCATTTTAGCTACAAAGACTTAATAAGATGTACTTGTCACCAAGCTCCCACTCTAACAAACACATTAGCTAGTTGATACTAGCCCCATCTGCTAACATAATCTCTTCCCTGACCCCTATCCACCCACCAAGTAGAATCCTGCCTCAAAATCCCTAGCCAGTAGCTATGCCCCAATCCCTGCAGCCCAGACCTTACTCCTATATTGATGTCCTGGTGGGGCTTTCTGGTGACCCTGTCAGACCCTCTGAACGCTGTGCATGGCCCAACTCTGCTGCCCAACTCTGGGCCCTAGACACTAACTCCCTGGTCTAACAGCATTCTTTCCCATTTACCTGCATCTGACTTTTCTGGGCCTTGTTCTGCTCTCCCGGAAGTCTTTCTTTACTGCTTGCTTCCTGCTAGGATCTTCCCTGAACCAACAACCCACCACTGTGTGAGTCTTTTCTGATTTGAGGGTATCAAGCCTCCCCTAAGCAATGCAAAATTTGAATCAAATACTGTGCTCTTTTCCCAGGCCTAGAATAGTTTAATAGTTTAATACTTTAATAACCACTGAGAGTGTACCACGTGCTCCTGTACTATGCTTTACTTGGGTTAACCCATATGCATCTCACTATGCCCTTATAAGGTAGATAATATTGTCATCTCCATTTTACAAATGAGCAAACCAAAGCCCAGAGAGGCAAAGTTACTCATCTAAGGTCACAGAGCTGGGAAGTCGCAGGAATGGTTTTTGATCCCAGGCTCTAGAGCACAGCTCTTAACTACCACTTTACCTGGCTTTTCCTTAAAGTCTAAGCAGCCCTGCACTGGAAAGTTTCCGATCAGATGACTCTCAAATTAAAATCCCAGCTATTTAGCTTATGAGCTCCATGGCGTGGGACGTCACGTTAGTTCTTCAAGTCTCAGCTCTCTTATCCTGCATGGTTTTGTAAGAACTGGCATCAGGCACTCAGTACACAGCAGACACAGTCGTCACCCCCAGGCACTCAGTACACAGCAGACACAATCATTACCCCCATTCTTTCCTGCATTAAAACCTTAGCAACCACAAACATGCCATGAGCGGGGCCTACAGTATTTAATTCTGCACTCTGGGGATGTTAGTAAAAACCGGAAAGAATAAAACGAGTTCTTTTTGTAAAGCATTTTTTATTTTTGCAGACAGATTCTCCCTCTGCCAGCCTAGCTAGAGTGCCTTGGCATCAGCCTACCTCGCAGCAACCTCAAATTCCTGGGCAGTGGTCCTTCTGCCTCAGTTTCCCAAATAGCTGGTGGTACAGGTGTCCTCCATGACACCTGGCTAGTTTTTTCCTGTTTTAGTAGCGACAGGGCCTTATTCTTGCTCAGGCTGGTCCTGAGCTCAAGGGGTCCTCCCACCTCGGCTCCCCAGAGTACTAGGTTTATAAGCATGAGCCACCACCCTGGGCTATAAGGCACTTTTCTGCTGATGGAGGAGATAGAGGGCAGCATTTGAAGGGCCAGAGAGCGGGCTCCAAAGGCCAACTGCTCAGCTTGAAGGCCAGATTCTGCAATAATGCGTGACTTCAGGAAAATTTCTTAACTTCCTGTGCCTCAGTCATCTCATTTTTGACAGGGGGTGCTATTATTCAAATAATAATAGCACCTACTTTGTGTAGGGTTGTTACTGATTATAGAGTCAATATACACACGTAACATCCTTCAAACAGCACCCAGAACATATGGCAAGCTCTTCAAAGTGTGAACTGTTATTAAGTCTCTGGGGTAAGAGGAAATGCTATGTTACCACCATTTTGTAGTCAAGGAAACAGAGGCTCCAAGGAGTTGAAGGATTTGCTCAATATCACACAGCTGTTGCAGAAGTGGACCCAACATGGAAATTCAGAGCCTCAGGTTAAAGGCTTGCCAGCTCCTCCATTCCTTCCAGTGGTTTCTTATTTCCATTTCTGACACGACTGCGGCTGGCTCTGCTTCCCAGGCCACTGGGTTTCCCACCTCATTAATGCACTTCTGCAAAAGTCGGGCTGCTCCACACTGGCGTGGCTGCTGCTCTGCGTCAGCAGCTGTCCACCCACAGCTCCCCGACGGAGCACTGCGGAATGACGACCTTGGGTGGGGAAGACATTTACCTCCACCAGGTGCCTAATTAGGCCAACCCTGAACATGAGAACGAAGGGGAGATTGGGCCCTGCCCGAGGATGATGGATGAACCTGGCTGGTTTTATCTTCCCTGCTGTATAGGCCAGAAGCTTTATCGTGGGAGCAGCTCAGCGAGGTGTCTCAGTTGCTTTGTGGCAGGCGCTGGGGCAATGGAGGCTGAACTGGGTTAATACAAAGAGCCGGTGACTCACTCCCAGGAGAAGACCCGTGATGGATCATTAAGCTGTCTCGGAGCTTGTTTCAGGCCCACATCCCCAAGATGAACGCTCTCAATTTGTTTATCGGGTCTCTAACAATAGGCCACTATTCTTCCCCACAACTCAGTTACACAATCCTTCCCCGCGCGTCTTTCAGCCACCTACTGAAAATCTGTCTGTGTGCCGGGCACGAGCTCTACCAAATGTCTGGCTGGCACGTCATCCCGGTCTTTGATGGGTATGTTCACCCCACTAGCGCTGGCTGCCCCTGGAATGGAGGGACTTATGGGAGAGAGCTCTGGCGAGAGCTCTTGTCCAAGCTCCCCTGTGGGGGAGATTTTGTTCTTCGTCTCCCCACCCTCAACCCCTAGTTCTTTTTACACTCACTGACCCCAAACTGGATCTAGACCTCTGAATTATTCACCTTTTAAAAACCTATCTTAAAGTTTCCAATTCCCCTTTGATCCTAAGTTCTTGGGCTGATTCTTTTTTAAAAAGAAATTGTTTCATTTCATACATATATGTGTGTATATTTCATTATATATGAATTATATATATACATATATATTGATGTATATATTACACACACACATGTATTTTTTTTTTTTTTGAGACGGAGCCTCAAGCTATCCCCCTGGGTAGAGTGCCATGGCATCACAGCTCATAGCAACCTCCAACTCCTGGGCTCAAGCGAGTCTCCTGCCTCCGCCTCCCAAGTAGCTGGGACCACAG
>CAUYQV010003918.1:0-17189 GCA_963574575.1 Galagoides demidoff
GGAAAAACATACCATGCTCATGACTAGGAAGAATCAATATTGTTAAAATGTCCATAATGCAAATTTAAAGCAATTGACTATTTCTTTTTATGTGAATTTCTCTGAAGATCTACATGACATTTTTAAATTTCATTGGCTACAATAATTGCAAGAGAGGCTAGAGAATCTAGACAATAATTGGTATGCAAAGGTGTGCAAGTAAAAATAAGGGTTTGGAAAACCAGGAGGAGTAACTGGCTGTCCCTACCATAGAGGGACTCATTATTACTTTTGTGACTATCTTCCCTCCTGTTCTTGGAATCACAGTTGAAGAGTAATCATTTAAGGTTTGTGGAGCTCATTTTTAGGTACCTCTTTCAACTTCTCAGGACTTTTATTTCACTATGAGCATCAGGAAGACATCAAGCAGACTAAAAAGGAAGTGGCTATACCTAGAGGAAATGGGCAACACTGAATTTCATCTTAAAGATTCATTTTACCTCCAAGCAAGGAATACTTCTTCTAAATCAAAGGGTTTTATAATAAAAAGATTACCCCATTAGTTTATTTTGCTCTATTGAATTTTTTAAGGTTATTGCATATTTTGGGTTATTGCCAAGGGCTCAGAAATCTTTTGGTGTATAGAGATTTTTGTCACAATAGCATTTACCATGATGAAATTTGACCTATATTGTATTTCTTTACATCTGCTGCCTTATTTCCCAAATTTTTTTAGATGAAGAAATCCTCTGTAGAAACAAAGTATTGTGTAAGCACACAGATAAAATCAATGTGGCCCTAGCTGAGAGACTATGAGTAGGGATATCTTTCGGATACCAATCACCCTCTCACCTACAACCATTGGTTTAGAACACATATGTATGTTTGAGGCATGGTTTAAGATTTGGAAATGATTTATTTTAAATAAGATTTAAATCCCATATAGTAAAAAATAGGCAAAAATTTCTTTACAGCTCATTTCATAAGAAACACTAAATTTTCCAATTTGTACATCAGTTAAAACTTTGAGAATCAGTAACAATTTGGTGTTTTTGCTTTCTGTGGAAAAACAGAAGCTGGTCAACTACTGGGGTTATGTTGTTGTAAAATCTTATTATAGCATGGAAATATAGCTCTTCCCAACATTATTAGAGTACATATACATTCATTCTAATTAGAGAGAAAGTACTATGTTCGTCACTCATTTAAGAAATGGGCTTTCAGAAAGTGGATGGTTTGGTTTCTGTTGTTATTGTCAAAATTATTTTGTTTTGTTTTGCTTTTCATATCCATAACTAAACTTTGCAGAATTGATCAAAAGTAAAATCTGAAGTTCTTTTACTTAAAAATAAAGAAACTTTTAGAGAAAAAAAAAACTTTGGAAATAAAATTTTTGGAAAAAACATCATTTTTATTATTTCATTATTGTGATTTAGGTGTCATGTGATATTTTTAAGGAAAAAAATGAACATGGAGATAGATAGTTTTAGGAGTCAACTGGTTTTTTTCTAAAAATAAGAGCCCACCACAAAAGGAATTCTGATTATAATGTAAAGGAATAATAATTTCCATCTTTACTGTGTAAAATTAACTTTAGAAAAATTTAATTTATATTTAAGTAAATTATTAAACTCCCTCGTGTTGAAGGTGTATCTACATTTCTTCCTAAAGCCATGGGTGCTCAAAGGGGGCAGTAGTGCTATCACAGTAGGCATTTTAGAAACATGTGGGTATGTTTAGGTGGTCCAAACGTTGCAGAATGCTACCGGTGATTAGTGGGTGTGAGCAGAGGTGCCACGTGCCCCTCAGTGCAATGGAGAGTCCTATAAAACATCTCATTGCCCATGACCTGAGGGGCTTGTGGCTATCCCACTAGACCCTCACTCTGTTACAAATAAACACAAAATATTTTTTGCATGGTTTCAATGTAAACTGACACTTAAAATTTAGTGAGAGAATTTATTGCATTTTGTTCAAAATTTTATTGACATATGTACACCATTACAGAAAGTCATGTCACTGAGAGCAGAGCCATTTGTGGTATTTACTCAACCAACTCTCACCTGTGGCATTCTTATCTCTGAGTCAAAGGGAGGTAAGGTTCTTGTCCTGACTGCCTCTGAACTTACAAAATGAACTACAGATAATTTTCTTCGGAATGATTTTACTTTTATTTCTCTCTTGTATTTGATTACATTAATAGATGTTGGCAGTTCATAAATCCCAATGATTTTATTTCAGGATAGTAGCAGGGGTTATATGTTACAAGCAGATGTGGGTTATGGAAAAGTTGAGAACTGTTAGGACAGGGTTTCTCAACTACGGCTCCTGGAGGGGTGGGAGGAAACTTTCCCTTCTTCCCAGAAGGTTAGTTGGAAGATTAAATTTTTTCTGAAAGAGAAAAAGATTATAAGAAAGATTAAAAGATTATTTACTGTGCACATGGGGAAAATCACAGAGTGATTAACCAATAACCCAACAGAGTCCAGAAGTTTATGCACCTTCATTTTAGAGTGGAGGAGATGAGGAATATAAGTCATTCTGTTTAGGGACAACAGATTGTTACTAGGGAGGATAAATAAATATTTGGGAGAATGAATGGATGAGGGCGGGGAAAAGACTGACTTGTAAATGATTTTCTTTGGAAATTAAATTAACCTGAGAGACCAAAATGATTTAGGCAAGGTCTGGTTGTATTCTTGGTCTACTTTCCTGAAATATATTGAGATAACTGGATGGGGAGGGGAATTCAACTGTTCTTTTGGATGGATCTGTTTTTTATGAAGGTAGAGGGCAAGCCCCTTCCAACACCTGTTGATCTTTAAGGGCTTGTAATTTAAAACAGTCCCTATACCAAGAAGTCATATTTCCTGAGCTCCTTCACACCTTTGGCATTTTGAGCTAGAAAACTCTTTTTTGTCATTTTACTTTTTATTTTGTTTTTAATTGACACATAATAATTGTACACGTTTATGGGGTACACTGTGATGTTTTGATACAGGTATACATTGTTCAGAGCTCAAAGCAGTGTATTTAGCATATCAATAACCTCATATTTTTATCATTTCTTTGTAGTGAAGACATTCAAAATCCTCTTTTATACCTCTTTTGAAATATAAAATATAGTATCATTAACCATAGTTATCTGATTGTGCAGTGGAACACCAGATCTGAGTAACTTTGCTCTAACTTTGTACACATTGACCACACTCTTGCTGTTCCAACAACGCCCCCCCTCTTCCCTATGCTCCCAGCCTCTAGAAACCACTATTGTGCTCTCTATTTGGAAAATTCTGTGTTATGTGGATCCACCCTGTGCCCTGTAGGACCTTCAGCAGCGTCCTCTAATTACTGGATATCAGTAGCAACCACCTTGCCATCTCCCCCAAGCTGTTACAATCAAAAATGTCTCAAGACATTGCCAAATGTCCCCTTGCGGGACAAAATCATGCCTGGTTGAGAACCACTGCAGCAGTGTAAGAGATGATTAAAATCCCATCATCCTCAGGTGTGCTCCCCTTCCACTCCATGGTTACTTAATAATGAAGGGCATGACCATGCTCTTTGAAACTGCTGCCAGTGGTTATTTGTTGAACCCCGACATCCTATTGTCCTTCAGTAGCCCGTCATGACAATGCTAGCTTTTTAAAAACCTTCTGGATATCAGTTTCTGCTTTTGGAGGGAAGGAACTGAACTTGGAAGATCTGGGTTCTAACCCAGTTTTGCCATAACCTACTTGTATGACCTTGAGCAAATCATTTTATGCCTCTGGGCTGCAACCTCATCTGTAAAAAGAACTGTTGAGCTAGATAATCCAAAGTGCTTTCCGCTCCAAAAGGCTTCAATTCATTTCTCTCTGACTCACCACTTAAAACTTATTCAACTATTGGCAATACCATATGTGATTTGGCAGGAGACACCTCAAACATGCTGAGAAAGTATAAGGTGAATTTCAAAACGGTGATATTAATAAAAAATTATCACTCGGAGAATTTTATATAGCCAAACTAAGGTTAACAAAATAGATTAATTGCTGCTTAACCGAATTTAAATTGGTTTAAAATCCTCTGTTTTAAGAACCCTGCTCTGAAATAGAGTAAAAAGTCTCACTGGGATAATAACAAAAGATACAGCTGGACCTCCTTGGAGAGCACGGTGAGCCAATAATTTGGACATGATCTGGATTGATGCAGGACAGAAAACCTGAAGCTTTAAAGGAACACTCGTACCAATACTGATGTCTCTACCCCTGAAAGGCCAAGCCACATGGATAACAAACAAAAAAGTCATCAAATTATAAACGGTTTCTCCCATACAGCCCAATACCTGGATATTTGGAGATACAGAGAACTTACAACTAAATGGCTACATTTTTACATTTTTCTTCTAAAATAAAAAAAAAAATCAGGTTCACTTTACAGCATTAGCAACAGGCACCTCTAAATCTAAGAGGTTTCAATTATGGTTCTTCCCTATTTCCTTTTTTCTCATGTATAAACAGCCCAGAGCTCTCTATTGGTCAGTGGTAATGATAACTGTGAATTAAATGCCAAACTGAAGAAGCGTTGCTATCCTGTGGAAAGATAAGGAAATTAACCAAGTGCTCACCTCTCATCCTCAGAATTGCTCGCAAGATAAAAATTGTCATTTCCATTTTACAGAAGAATAAACTGAGTCCTTGAGATGACTTATCCAAGATCACCTACATACAGAAGGGAGCCTGGGTCATTCTTTTAAGTGAGCCTGGATCCTTCTAACTTCAATGTCCTTACTCTTTAAAACTGTGTTTCCCAAAGGCCACCGCTGGTCAAAGCATATTCAGAAAGAAAGTTTGTAAAGTTTGGGCAGCTTGGTCTTGTTCTCCTCTCTCTCCCCCCTTCTTCATTCTCTGCCCCCTGGAAGACCCAACTCGACCTCTAGCATCAGTATTCCCAGACTGCTCTCTAGAATTCATGGCTTTCCCCAGCACCACATTTAGCCAGGACAATTCTCACTGAATCCTTCCTCTGTCAAATAGTAACCATCCCTAATTTCATTTGCTTGGGACTCTGCTCTTCCTTGGATGGTGATATATGGTCATTGCTTTAGGGATACGACTGCTTTTTACTGGGCTAGCTGACTAGCCTTTGAGGGGACTGAACATCTTAACCAGGACACAAATGCACCTGCAAGTCTTAATGACAGGTTGGAGTGATACCGCAGGTCTTGGTGACCAAGTAAGAGGATCATGCCTCTGATAAGGCTGTCAACATTTTTATGGGGCGCAAAGTCTTAAGGTCAAGTGGTAAAACACTTGTCAGACATTTCAGGCCAGTGAGTTTAAGGAGGACAATAAAGGAAAACCTGGACCTTTTAGGATCTGTTAAAATATATCCTGTGCTAGACCAAACTCTTCGGATGATGAACCAATTTTTGATCAAGGTAGTAAATGTCCATGGAGCTTATTGGTGTAACTGACAAAAATAACTTTAGTATTTTCAGTAATAAAAACATCCAGGAGAATGCAAATAGCAGCAGCACAGAGGGCTAGGCTGGGCGTGGCCTCAGCCTCTGCAGGGCAAGGATGTCAATCATTTCACTGTGCACAAAGAGCTTCTGTTCATTGATCAATCGTCCAATACTTATTGAGTACTTGCTGTGTCCAAGGACTTGTGCTGTGATGGAGGGTCTTGATGATAAATAAAAGGCTTAAAATAATTTAACATATTCACAAAACCATGCCAAGTTCACCAAGTTTAAGGTGAACTTTGCAGCAGCCCATGTATACTATATACTCATTTATTTCTGTTTATTTAGTCAAGAAATAAATAATGAGGGAAGAATATTCCAGGTGCCAGCCTAGATAAATATAATTGAGAAACTGACACTCTTCAAGTCTCAAGACTCTTCCTCATCTGGTTAGGGACATGAGTACAGTAGGGTAATTCCAATAGAATATGGTTAGGACTCAGAAAAGATTGGCTCTCCAGGCAGGTTTGACCATGACAGCTCCCAGGTAGAGTAGCTAGGTCCTGTCTGGAGGTGGTGGGAAGAGAACTCAGGAGGAGCTGATGCCCAGGTGGAGTCCCAGAGGATGAAGAGGGAGCCAGGTAGATGTGGGGCAAGCAGGAAGGAGAAAGCGGAATGCCCAGGACTAGAGATGAGGCAGAGGCAAGCTGGCTAAGTACGATAGCCCGTGGCTCAGTATGGTGAGGGTTTATAATTTAGCCACAGAAATAGTGGGGATATGGGTAAAGAAGGACTCGTAAAAATGAGTGAATTCACCCCAGCGAGTTCAGATACTATCTTGGGGACAGTGGGGGACCATTGCTGGATTTTAATCAGGGCAGTCACTTCAGTGATTATAATGTGGCATATAGGAGAAAACAAAGTGATTTTGCTTCTCTGGAAAACAGAAATGCCTGAAGTTCATAACAACCAAATTATCCGAAGATTTTGACTCATTTGTGGTGGTAAATGTTGCATAAACTGTTCAAGTGTGTTCTTTCTTCTCTCCATGGAGCTCCCTGGGCTGAGATTCCTTAGGAAATCAATAGAAGATACTTTTGAATAAGAAGTCAGTAAAAGTTGTAAACGACTTGAGTTAGAGGAGATATTTTGCAGCTGCTTCTGGCTGGAGCCAGAGAGTGAAATTAAGCAGCTGACGCCTATCTCCTTGTAAGTTTTATTGAGCAGACAACCTCCCTTCACCCACACCACCCTTGTCTATGGATTTCTTTTTTTAATGTGAAAAGGATAAAAAAAAATTTAAAGTTAACAAAATATACAACTTGACCGGGTTAATCGAACCAGTTTGCAAACTCCTTTTGTATTTGTATATATAAAAAAAAAACCTTCAGCTTAACAAATTCTTGGCAAATTCTCTGTCTCCTATGTGAGCAAATTCTTTACTAGTTAGTTTTCTGGCTTTCCAGACATGTGGGTGAATTAAGCTTGGAAGAACCAGGCATGGCTGTAATTATATTTAGCATTTTTTTTTTTTTTTTGCAATAAGAAAAAGTGTGTCACAGTGTACAGATGTCCTTAAGGTGACATTTGCTCTGACCAGCCAAGTTTTGGGCTGTGCCCCCAGTTCTCGGATCCATTAACAGAAAACATTTAGCCAAAGCCACTTTCTACCTTTCTCATCATTACAGATTTTGTCATTAATGTAAGTGGTAATGCTCCTGGCTAGACAAATCGAAGGGTAGAAGTGAGTGGGGCACAGAAGGCTGGAAGAATCTGTGTTCCAAATTTTCAGACTCCAAGTTTAATGCTGCTTCAGATCTTACAAAACTAGGCTCTGGTGAACAATGATGAAAAGTCTTCTTCGGAAAGAATTGCCAACCTGGACTCCGGGAGCAGTCAGACGGCCCTCTCATCTCCTCCCTAATGTTCTTCCAATGTTGCTCCATGATGCACCCTGTCCAGAAGCCTTTCCTTGCAAATCTGCTTCCATCTCAACCACTTCCATAGAGTTATTGCAACTGGAATGATACTCTATTGCTTTCAGCTTGCTTTCATTTTCCGCTTAATGTCCTTTCCCCTCACCCTTTTCTAGGATGGCTCCACATCTTTTGCCTGTCTCTCGGCACCGTGTTCAATGCTCTCCATGCAACGTGTGCTTAGTACTTTGTTGAGGCCATTATGAAAGAACTTAGTGCTCAGAAAGAGAAAACGTGGAATGCTGGCACCCAGCTACCTTGCAAGCAAATTTTCCCTGCCTAATCACGTTTATTACTTTCATAAAATATAACACTATCTAGATTACTTTTGGCCGTCAAAGAAAGCCTCTAATGTGTACCTTTCCTACCACACCTCACACACTTAACTATTAAGGGAGTTCTAAATGGAGGCTTGGAAAGACACGGAAAAGGCCAGATTCTTCCAGTGGGAGCCAAATGACTTAGAGCATGAAAGTCGGATTCTGAACTTAAAGTGGTCTGGGAAAACATAAACCTTTATATCTTAAGTGTGACCCACTGGCCTCTCCAGTGTTTTGAAATGGAGTCCTCCTTTCAAAATCTTCTCCTGGTCCTTCTTTGAGGAAAAGTAGTCTGACGCTTACTTTCAAAGCCCTTAAGTGCAAAAATAAACAAGCATTCAGTCAGTGGGGTCCCCGATGCCTTGCTATACCACAACACATTTTTGAGTCATAAATCATGGCTCTGACAGGTCTATGATGATGCATTGTGTTAATACATCATAATGACAATACTGATGATGTATTAGTGCAATATAGCCTGAAAACCTATCACTTTAGAAATCTGTGTTTATAGATACCAAAGAAAAGATTTGAGGATGGCAAAATTGAGAAAGAGAGAGAGGCACACAGGAGGGCTCAGGGTGGTGCTTACCTTTTTGCTGGCCAACCAAGAGTCAAAATGGGAAATCAAAAGCTTCCACCTTCTGGGCACTAATTCCTCCCTTCTCCAAGTAACTATGTCACGTGGCTCCTGGAGACGTACCATACTTTTCCTAACCTTGCGTCACACAGCCAGCTGTTGGCAGAGGCAGACTCTATGCAGTTCTTTTGAGTCTCAGCCCATACTCTGCCCAACTCCAAGAGCATGAGTGTGAGATAGCCCAAGTACATGACACAAGAGCTCTGTTCTAGGTGAACTGGTTGAATATAAATTTCCATTCTGTCTTCACATGCTGGTGTGTGCTAACATGTGCGGTCCTTATCAGTCAGTCGCCTTTTCTCCTGAAGCTTTTCATAAATAACGCAATTCAATAAGCAGCCCAGGAGTAAGAATGCAACCATTTCATTCATTGGGCATTTGCTGCTACAATGACTGGGCCCCGGTATTTACAACACCTGGCCGTTACGCCAGGTTGAATGCTAATCATATATCAGCCTCCTTTTCAAACAAATTCAGTAGGACTATTTCCCTTTTTTCATGAGAACATGATTTGGTGGTGATTTGACAATGACAAAAACAGTTAGTCCTTAGGCTTATAGCCTTACCTGTAAAGAAAATGAATTACATGAAAACTATGCTATTTGCAATGGGAACAACTGGAAAAAATGCCTATTCTTTGTGAGAGAAACCTCCTATATAGCATTCTACTGAATTTTCCATTGTTCTAGTCAGCCTGTAGTTGGCTTTGACATTCTTCATTTAACTCATTGCAATTCAATTTTAAGATGTTCCTCAACAAACAAACAAAACACATACACACACACAAAAGAAATAATAAAAGGACGTAAGTAGAGAGACAAAAGCTGTTTAGAAGTTCAATAAAAGTCCTAAGGGAGAGTAGAAAACTCAGTAGAGTTGATATGCCTTTGGTTAGGAGATATGCTGAACTAATTTCTGTATCACTGAAAAGTAAATTAAGAATTTAAACTATATGATAAAATGACTGGTTATAGTACACACACAGATTAAATCCCTATTTAAAATGAGAAACTTATTTTCTAAACTCAAATTACAAACGAGTTTACTGAAATACACTGTGCATTCTTGAAATAGGCAAAATAGATTTCTTTTCCAAGACATTCTGGAATTCATATTTCCCCAATTAAAGCAAATATCCACATAGAATAAGTGAGGGCTTGATACAGATGAAAGTCAGACAAGAAAGATGGAAATTATTAGCTGTCCGCATTTTCTGACACTACACTGTCATATGTGTTCATTTTACTACATGTATGGTCTATGCCTTAAGAATCCAGAACATTATGAGAGTAAATACATTTTGGTTATATGAATTGCTTTTATACAGTTTGAATCAAAGTTACAAGTGTGCCCCTCACTCCCATCATGTGCAAATGTAACCATTAGGTATGAATTTACCACTCAGCTCCTGCCCCCTCCCACCTGCTTGGCTTCTGTTGAGTTTTACTATCAAATGTGCACATGGGTATTGAGTGTTGATCAATTAGATTCAGTTCAATGGTGAGTACATGTTGTGTTTTTTCCCCCCATTCTTTTAGAACTTCACGTAGGAGAATTGTTTCCAGTTCTATCCAGAACGTTGCAAAAGTTATTTTATTTTTATTTTTTTATACCTTTCCCTCTCTACCCATAAAAGGTATTTTTTGGGGTGGGGAGGGGAAAAAAGGTATTTTTTTAATGGTAGAGTTGGATTCCATGGTATATATAGACCACATTTATTAATTCACTCACGTATTGATGGGCACTTGATTTGTTTCCATATCTTTGCTATTGTGAATTGTGCTGCAATAAACATTTGAGTACACGTCCTTCTGAGAAAATGACTTACTTTCCCTTTGGATAAATACCCAGTAATGGGATTGATGAATCAAATGGTATGTCTATTTCAGTTCTTTGAGATACCTTCATACTGTTTTCTGTAGAGGTTGCAATAATTTACAGTCCCACCAATTGTGGATCAGAATTCCTTTCTCTCTGCATCCACACCAGCATCTGTTGCTTTGGGATTTTCTGATAAAAGCCATTCTCACTGGAGTTATGTGATACCTAATTGTGGTTTTGATTTTCACTTCCGTGATGATTAGAGATGTTGAGGACTTTTTCCTATGTTTATTGGCCACTAGTCTGTTTCTATAGACTAGCCTGTTTCCCCAGAGACTTCTTATACAGGTGCAGGTAGGGACTGCCTATACCTGCCATGCTATATCTATATTGCCAAAGCAAAGACCTTTGATGCCTGTCTATTCTTGACGCCAATATTTGCTGATATTGTATATTTCTAATGTCTTGATTTCCTCGTCCTCTCCAAATCCAAACTTGAGATTTACAAGTATGCTTTTGCTAAAATTCAGTAAAAATTAATAATAGGTGCCTTTATGGGGAAACTAGTTTTTAGAACAAGACTTTATGCTTAAAAACACTTCCAGATATTTTCTATTCAGGCAGTTTCTGTTAGTAAATGTGGCAGCCTGGGGCAGGAACTTTATTACCTCCCACTGTGTGCTAGGGGAGAATTCAATAAATGACCAACTCTCTCTCTAACCAACTGTCTTGCAGTCTGATGTAGTGAGCATCTGGAGACGGGCATTAACTCCTAGAGCTCACTTGGACCTGAGCAGGCTCCACTGACCATCAACTTTGATGGCTATTGCTGTCTAAAGAATTCTAAGATTTAAGATGGCTGTGGAGAATAATGACAAAATCCCCAGGGTCCTGTGGCAAGACTCCAGACCTTTGAATATCCTAGCTCTCTGACCAGTGGGCCTGTGGTAATATTTGTTGCTCTTGGCCTTGAAGCCAATCCATCCCACGCCCATATTGAGCATCTGGAGAAAGTACGATTTCCAAGAAGTGTTCCCAGAGGCCATATCTATCTCTCCATTACCAGAATAAAAATATCCATGGTGACTCCAACCTACCTAGCTAATGAAAAGCTGTCTTATTTAGCCCAGCTGGATTAGACCAATGACCTATAGGTCAACTTTCTCCTGCCCTCTTACATCTCCCATCAAATTAAGGGCACAGAATGCTAAAGCATATGTCTAAAAAATTCTGTGTTGTCATTCCCCAGGATTCATAACCCATTTTTGCTCTTATAAATCTACAAGGTATTAATGTATGTGACCTGGGAGAGGATAATATCAACAGACACAGAGACTCGTTCCCTTTTCCTGTCCCAGAGCCACCAACCTCTTAGGCCCTCAGTTTCCATATCTGTACAATGAAAATTTGAATTAGATGGAAACTGAAGTATTTCAAGCATTATCTTCTACTTAAATGGTACATCACTATAACATTTATTAGGAAAGAAATATGTAATGGAAAAAAAGAACTATCTACTATCACAGAAAACTAAAAACTACGTGGAGGCCTCCTGGTTTTTTTGTGATGTAAAACCTGCATTCTATAGTGAAACAACAAATCTTTCTTCCCCCACTATCAAAAATACATTCCCAGACACTCAGAGCCTAAGCAGGCCCTCTTGAACAAACTGAACATTTCTGAATTAATTCAGATCACTATGGGAGTATTTGCTTCTATTAATGTGATGTGACCACAGGTTGTCCCTGCTCCATCCATTTTCCATGTTGTCATTCTTCACCAAGGTGCCGAAATCCTAGTTAAGTCTTCTGTTGGGGGAGTTGAATCTGAATATTTATATTTGAACATGAAAATAGGCCCATGGGTATTCTGGGAATATGGCTGAATGGTAGCAACCCTCAGCAGAGGCTTCTGAGCAGAGGAAGAAAAACTGGATGGAATCGAACTCTATGAAGCCAAAGACAGGGAGCTGAGCCAAGAAAGAAGTTCAGCAAGCTGTAACTCCAAGGAAGAGCATTCAAGAAAACAAATTACAGGTACAAACCCTATTGACTAGAGGATGGGAGACCCCTCCCCCAAGTAGGAGGCCTGCCACAGGCTATCTGCAAATGAGAAGGGAACAAAAGACCTCTCATTTTTACCTCGCTGGAGAGAGCTGCTAAACTCCAGATCTCTTTCTCCAGGGAGGTCCCACTTATAAACATAGACACCACTGCACCAGGCATAAAATTAAACAGATATTTTTCCCCACAAGTCCAAACTCCCAGTCCAACCTTTCCACCTCCCATGGCAGCGTGAAGTTCTGCCCCCTGCAGAGCACAGAGTGTTTGGTCTTGTCCTGAGAGACCTGGGCATAGGGTGGACCACCAACCTTCAGGGTGGAATCTATGACTAATAGGGAAGAAAGAGAGTGTGGGAAGAAAGGGACACTTGGCAGGAGGAAAAGCAGTCCACTGGTTATGACTATGCCTGGCCAGTGTTAGTGTTGACCCTTGTGGACTGAGTTTGGCAGACAGGCTGGTCCCCAGCCCCTGCTGGGCCTGTGAGCAGAGGCTTGATAGGCATGGACTGTGACCTGATAGCAAGGATGTGGTCCCCCGATTCCAACAGAACACTTGAGCAGTGGCTTACTGGGTGTGAACCAAGACCTGAGGGCTAGGGCATGGTCCACTGTCTCCAGTGGGGCTGGTGAACAGAGGCTTACCAAGTGAGGATTGAGACTTATGGGCAGAATGTGGTGCCCTGCCTCTAATAGAGCCTGCAAACAGAGGCTTGCTAGGCAGTGGGTGGACTGAGACTGGCAGGCAGGGGCGTGGTCCCCTGACTCCAATTATTCTGGCAAGCAGAGGCTAGCTGTGTATGGACTGAGACTGGTGGGTGGGGACATGGCCCCTGGCTCCAGCTGGGCCTCTGAGCAGAGAAACAGACAATAGTGTGGACTGAATCTGGTGGGTGGGAGTGTGGATCCCTGGCTCCATTTATACTGTTGGAGACCCTTGAATCCCTCTCTGTTGGGCAGGGCTTGCACTGCCTGAGACAATTTGTTTGGAACCTGTGACTGGGGCTGTCCACCTGGGGACATTCTAAGGTTGACCTTCGAAGTTCTGTAGCAGAAAAGAACTGAAGAGGGGGGCTGGGCATTGCAGCTGTTTGTATCTCTTCATAGTTGAGATTTAAACCTAATACTATGGTTTCTTAGGACAGGGTAGAGATTGGCTGATATCAAAACAGAGCTAGCTTGCGCTTTCTCACCAAGTAGGTCCTCAGAGTCTCTGGCTAAAACTCTGAAAGGGGCCTTTGTAAGGTTATAGGAGATAAGCCACAATTACAAAGCCTAGTGCTTTGGTAAGGGGCTATCTCTACTACCTGGGAACCCCAATTCAATCTCACCCTAACAGTTCTAATAACCAAATGGTGGAAAATAAACATGGTGTGGACCCAACAGAAGAATTCTGGTAACATGAATAACCAGAGTAGATCAATACCCCCCAGAAATGACAAAGCAGATCCATCTATGAAGATGCCATACATAGACAAATGGCAGCAATGTCTAAAATGAAATTCAGAATATGGATGGCAAATAAGATAAATAAATGGAACAAAAGATAGAAATTGAATTCCAAAAAGTAGATCTAAAGTTGCCTCAAGAAATTAATGAATTCAAAGCCCAACTGACCAAAGCTATGGACATAATGAGAAAAGAGATAGCAGAGCTCAAGGAAACAAAAAAGTTAGTTGAGGAGCTCCAAAAAATATTAGAATCCCTCAGTAATAGAGTTGACCAGGCAGAAGAAAGGATCTCTGAAACTGAAGCCAAAGCTTTTGAACATTCCCAAATACTCAAAGAGTCAGACAAATGGAGAGCAAAAACTGATCATTCCCTGAGAGAGTTGTGGGATTACTCCAAAAGATCAAACATTTGTCTTATAGGAATTCCCGACAGAGAAGAGGATGGTCCTAAAGGTACAGATACTCTACTCCAAGAGATTTTGGAGGAGAATTTCAAGCATTGCAAGAGATACAAAACTTTAGATAGCAGACAGTTTCAGAACCCCAGCAAGACTCAATCCAAATAAAGCATCTCCGAGATACATGGTGATTAACTTTGCCAGTTAAGACTAAGGAGAAAATTCTGCAAGCAGCCAGACATAAGAAAAGCATTACCTACAAAGGGAGAAATACCAGAATGACTGCAGATCTCTCAGCCAAAACGTTTTAAGGCAGAAGAAGATGGTCATTGACCTTCAATCTCCTAAAATGAAACAACTTCCAGCCCAGGATCCTTTATCCAGCTAAACTGAGTTTCATTTGTTATGGAGAAATCAAATACTTTAATGACACAGGCATGTTGAAGAAATTGGTCATAACTAAATCAGCTCTCTAGGATATTTTCAGACCCATCCTCCACAATGACCAGTGCAATGCTCTACCTCCAAAGTAAACTCACCCAGAAATTTTTGAACAAAACCCAAATTCCATAGTGGTGAAAGGATTGAAAATTTTCACTGGATATCTAAAAATCATGACACCCAAAACACAACCAGGCCTATCAATAATCTCAATTAATGTGAATGGTTTAAATTGTCCTCTAAAGAGGCACAGGCTGGCTGACTGGATACATAAACTCAGACAGGATATCTGCTGTATATAAGAATGTCATCTTACCTTAAAGAATAAAAATAGACTCAGGGTGAAGGGATGGACCTGTATTATACAGGCAAATGGAAACCAGAAAAAAACAGAGGTTGAAATTTTAGAAGCAGATACAATTGGCTTTAAACCAACAAAGATAAAGAAAGATAAGGATGGTCACTACATATTTGTCAAGGGAAACACCCAACATGAAGAGATTTTGATAATTAACATTTATACACCCTACCAGAATGCTCCTCAATTCATAAAGCAGACCCTAATGGATATGAACAACTTGGAGATTTTAACATCCCTTTGACAGTTTTGGACAGATCCTCCAAGAAGAAACTAAACAAAGAAATATTAGACTTAAACCTGATCCTAGAATAAATGGACTTTACAGACCTCTACAGAACATTTCACCCTAATAAAACTGAATGTACATTCTTCTCATCAGTCCATGGGTTATCCTCCAAAACAGATTATATCCTAGGACAAGTCTAACCTCAGCAAATTTAAATGTGTATAAATTATTCCTTGTATCTTCTCAGACCACCAGGGAATAAAATTGAACTCACCAGCAATAGGAATCTTTATACTCAAAGAAAGTCATGGAAGCTAAATAATCTTAGGCTGAATGATAGCTGGGTCAAAAATGAGATTAAGAAGGAAATCACCAAATTTTGGAACAAAATGATAATGAAGACACAAGTTATCAAAACCTGTGGGATACTGCAAAGGCAGTCCTAAGAGTCCTAAGAGGAAAATTTATAACATTGGAAGCCTTTATCGAGAAAACAGAAAGAGAGGAAGCCAACAGCTTAATGGATCATCTTAAGTAACTGGAAAAGGAAGAACATTTATTGCATTCCCAAACCCAGCAGAAGAAAAGAAATAACCAAAATTAGGGCAGAATTAAATGAAATTGAAAACAAAAGAATCATTCAGAAGATCAATGAAACAAAAAGTTGGTTTTTTTGAAAAGATTAACAAAATTGATAAATCTTTAGCCAACCTAACCAGAAATAGAAAAGTAAAATCTCTAATATCATCTATCAGAAATGATAAAGGAGAAATAACAACAAATACTTCAGAAATTCAAAACATCCTCAATGCTTACTACAGATATCTCTTTCTTTTCAGAAATGAAAATCAGAAGGAATTGGACCAATACCTGGAAACAAGCCACCTTCCTAGACTCAACCAAAGAATTAGAAATCTTGACCTACATCAACCACTGAAATAGCATCAACAATACAAAATCTCCCTAAAAAGAAAAGTCCAGGACCAGATGGCTTCACATCCAAATTGTATCAAATCTTTCAAGAGGAACTAGTACCAATATTATACAACTTTTTCCAAAGTCATAGAAAAAATTCCATAGAAAAAGAAAGGAATACTTCCCAACACATTCTATGAAGCAAATATCATCCCTGATAGCCAAACCAGGAAAGGATCCAACAAAAAAAGAAAATTATAGACCAATACCATTAATGAATATCAATGTAAATATATTCAATAAGATCTTAGCAAACAGAATTCAACAACACATCAAAAAAATTATACACCATGATCAAGTTGGTTTTATTCCAGGGTTACAGGGTTGGTTTAACATATGCAAATCTATAAATATAATACATCACATCAATAAAATAAAAAACAAAGACCATATGATTCTCTCAATTGATGCAGGAAAAGCCTTTGATAATATCCAGCATCCTTTCATGATCAGAACACTTAAGAAAATAGGCATAGAAGGGACATTTCTTAAACTAATAGAAGCCATTTACATCAATCCCACAGCCAATATCATATTGAATGATGTAAAATTGAAAACATTTCCACTCAGATCAGGAATGAGGCAAGGATGCCCACTGTCTCCACTGCTATTCAGCATAGTAATGGAAGTCTTAGCCATCACAATCAGGCAAGACAAGGTGATCAAGTGTATCCAAATAAGAAGAGAAGAGATCAAACTCTCACTCTTTGCTGATTATATGACCCTATACTTGGAAAATCCCAGGGACTCAACTTCAAAACTCTTAGAAGTAATCAAGGAATACAGCAGTGTCTCAGAATACAAAATCAATACTTACAAGTCAGTAGCTTTTATATACGCCAACAATAGTCAAGCTAAAAAAACAATGAGGGACTCTATTCCTTTTACAATAGTGCCAAAGAAGATGAAATACCTAGGATTTTACCTAACAAAGGACTCTCTATAAGGAAACTATGAAACTCTGAGAAAAGAAATAGCTGAAGATGTTAACAAATGGAAAAACATACCAGGCGCATGGCTGGGAAGAATCAACATTGTTAAAATGTCCATACTACTTAAAGCAATCTACAATTAAAGCAATCCCTATTAAAGC
>CAUYQV010003922.1:0-41783 GCA_963574575.1 Galagoides demidoff
AATGTCCATACTACCCAAAGCAATATATAATTTTAATGCAATCCTCATTAAAGCTCCACTGTCATATTTTAAAGATCTTGAAAAAATAATACTTCATTTTATATGGAATCAGAAAAAAACCTCGAATAGCCAAGACATTACTCAAGGATAAAAACAAAGCAGGAGGAATCATGCTACCAGACCTCAGATTATACTATAAATCCATAGTGATCAAAGCAGCATGGTACTGGCACAAAAATAGAGAGTCAGATGTGTGGAACAGAATAGAGAGCCAACAGATGAATTCAGCTACTTACTGGTACCTGATCTTTGACAAGCCAATTAAAAATATTGAGTGGGGAAAAGATTCCCTATTCAACAAATGGTTCTGGGCAAACTGACTGGCAACCTGTAGAAGACTGAAACTGGACACACACCTTTCACCATTAACTACGTTAGACTCTCACTGGATTAAAGATTTAAACTTAGGACATGAAACCATAAAAATACTGGAAGAAAGTGTAGAGAAAACACGTGAAGAAATCAGCCTGAGCGAACGTTTTATGAGGAGGACACCCCAGGCAAGTCAAGCAATATCAAAAATACACTATTGGGACATGATCAAACTAAAGAGCTTCTGCACAGCCAAGGACGCAGTAAATGAGGCAAGCAGACAGTCCTCAGAATGGGAGAAGATTTTCGACGGTTATGTCTCCGACAAAGTTTTAATAACCAGAATCCATAGAGAACTCAAACGTATTAGCAAAAAGGAAACGAGTGATTTGGCTTGGTGCCTGTGGCTCAATCAGCTAAGGTGCCAGCCACATACACCTAAGGTGGCGGGTTCGAATCCCCAGCCCGGACCCGCCAAACAACAATGATGGCTGAAACCAAAAAATGGCTGGGTGTTGTGGCAGGCAACTTTGGTCCCAGCTACTTGGGAGGTGGAGGCAGGAGACTCACTTGAGCCCAGGAGTTGGAGGTTGCTATGAGCTGTGATGCCATGACACTCTACCCAGGAGAATAGCTTGAGGCTCCGTCTCAAAAAAAAAAAAAAAGAAAGAAAACGAGTGATTCCATCTCAGGGTGGGCAAGTGACTTGAAGAGAAATTTCTCTAAAGAAGATTGGTGCACGGCCTACAGATATATGAAAATAATGCTCACCATCCTTAATCATCGGAGAAATGCAAATCAAAACTACTTTGAGATATCATTTAACTCCAGTGCGATTAGCCTGTATCACAAAATCCCAAATCCAGAGATGCTGGCATGGATGCGGAGAAAAGGGAACACTCCTACATTGCCGGTGGGAATATAAACTAATATTTTCCTTTTGGAAAGACATCTAGAGAACACTTAGAGAACTAAAAATAGACCTGCCTTTTGACCCTGCAATTCCTTTATTAGGTATAATCTCAGACGACCAAGAATCGCATTACAACAAAGATATTTGTATCACAATGTTTATTGCAGCTCAATTCATTATTTCCAGGTCATGGAAGAAGTCCAAGTGCCCATCGATCCACGAATGGAGCAACAAACTATGGTATATATATACCATAGAATACTATGCAGCCATAAATAAAGATGGAGACTTTACGTCCTTCATGTTCATGTGGATGGAGCTGGAAAATGTTCTTCTTAGCAAAGTAACACAAGAATGGAAGAAAAAGTATCCAATGTACACATTCCAATTATGAAATTAATTTATACCTTTTATATGAAAGCTATAACCAAATAGCCTAAGAATGTGGGGAGGGGGGAGGGAGAGGGGAGGGTGGAATGGGTGGAGTGAGGGGGATTGGAGGGATCACTTCTGAAGTCTGTCTTACAAGGGCACAAGTGCGTGTGAAAACACCACACTGTTCCCCAGAAGTGCATTAATGTACATAGTTACCATTCAATAAAAAAGAAGAAGAAGAAGCTATCAAAACCAAAGAAAAAGAGAGAAAAAAGCCTTCAAAAAAAAAACCCTTCACGGCTCGGCGCCTGTGGCTCAATCGGCTAAGGCGCCAGCCACGTACACCTAAGGTGGCGGGTTCAAATCCCCAGCCCGGGCCCTCCAAACAACAATAATGGCTGCAACCAAAAAATGGCCAGGTTTTGTGGCGGGCGCCTGTGGTCCCAGCTACTTGGGAGGTGGAGGCAGGAGACTCGCTTGAGCCCAGGAGTTGGAGGTTGCTATGAGCTGTGATGCCATGGCACTCTACCCAGGGGGATAGCTTGAGGCTCCATCTCAAAAATAATAATAATAATAATAATTCCTAGAAATGTATAAACTATCCAGTCTCATTCATGAAGCAGGCCTACAACAAGTACAAAGATTGAATTAGTATCAAAACATCCCAACAATATTGACAACAACAAAATAAATGCTCAGTACCCAATGACTTAACTATTAAATTCCATCAAAGAATAATTTACACTATTCTCAACCTTTTCCAAAAAAAATGAAGAGGGAATGATTCTAAATTGATTTTTTAAGGCTAGCATAACAGCATTACCCTTATAGCAAATCCAGACAAAGATAATACAAAAAAGGAAACTCTATAGTTTTCTGATGCAGAAAAACAGATTCTAAATTGACGTTTTAAGACTAGCATCACAGTATTACCCTCATAGCAAATCCAGACAAATATAACACAAAAAAGAAAAACTCTACAGTTTTCTGATGCAGAACTGATGGTTCTAGATGCATTAGTCTCAGCAAAATACTAACACCTAAAAACTAATAGCATATTAAAAGAGATCATGAATCATGACCACATAAGATTTATTTCTGGAATGCAAGGATGGCTCAAAATAGGAAAATAAATTAATATGATATACTACATTAGCCAAATACAGAATGAAGATCATAGCATCATTTCAATAGAAGAAGAAAAAACAATTGAGAAAGTACTTTCTCAAGATTAAAAAATATCAATTTTCAAGGATGAAGAAGCAAGAATCCAATGTTCTCAATTCAAGTATGAGGACAGTTGATGCTAGTACATGGTGGGGGGTGAGGGAACGGGAGAGAGGGGAGAGGGAAGGAGGGAAGGGAGTAGGGAGTCATAGTGTGACACACTTCTTGGGGGCGGGACACAATGATAAGAGGGATTTTACCTAATACATTCAAGCATTGTAATCTGATTCCTTGTACCCTCAGTAATTCCCGAACAATAAAAAAATAAAAATAAATAATAGATAAATAAATAAATTGCAGTGTATCCTAAAGGTCACCATACATACATACATATAAACATACATACATACATGACAAAAATGGGAAATTGTACCTTTATTTACAAAATGTTCATTAGAAAATTTTACAAAATATTTACAAAATATTTCTCTATGTGTTTTGATATATTAACATAAAAATATTAAGAATATTTAGGAATATAAAAGTGAAATAAATAAAAATAATAAATTCCCACAAACTAAGAATAGATGAAAATCATTTCAACAAAATAAAGGTTTTATGAAAACATCCCAGCTTTTTCAATGTTCAGTTTTGGGAAGCTGAAAGCTTTTCCTTTAAGATCAGGGACAAGGCAAGAATTTTCACCACATCTATTCAACACAGTACTATAAATCCTATCTAGAATAGTCAGCCTAGAGGAAAATAGTTATCCAAATCAGAATGAAAGACACAAAATTTCCCTGTGTCAGACAACATAGCCTTGTGTATATAAAATCCTAACGGTGACATAAAAAAGTGTTAAAAAACAAATTAATAAATTCAGTAATGTTTCAAACTACAAAAATATTAAAAGTAATCTACATAATCAATTGCATTTTATTACATTAAAAACAAATTATGTAGAAAGAAAATTAGGAAAATAATCATATTTATGATAGAACTCTAAAAAGGTCAATAGGTATAGAACATAAATGTCTTAACACAATAACTAACAAATGCCATGAAAGCTATGTTAACCAGTTTGATGAAAATACTTCAAATTGTATATAAAGTATATAAACCAGCACATTGTACCCCATGATTGCATTAATGTACACAGCTATGATTTAATAAAAAAAATAATAATTCATGGATTTGATGGACATTTCTCCAAAGAAAAATACAAGAGACCAACAGGTATATGAAAAGATTGATGCTCAACATCATTAATTACCAGGGTAGATGCAAATCAAAGCCATAATCAGATTTGAAATTATAATTGTCAGTAGGGCCTTTATACAAACAGAAATAAAAGTACTGGCAACAAGGAAGAGAAATCGAAACCCTTGTATACTGTTGATAAGAATTTAAAATGTTGTGGTCACATTGAAAAACAGTAGAAAGAGTCCTAAAAAAATTAAAAACATGAAACTACCATGTTGCCCACCATCCTACTTCTGGGATCTCCTGCAGGTAGCCATTCCATGAAGATTGGAAGTAGTACATGCTTTGTTCAAAGTACTTCCACCAACATAGAGAGGCAAAAACTATGACAAATCAGGCAAAGATAATCCAAACAAGAAAATCCAAGATGTATATCAGAAATGGATACTAGTAAAATGGAATTATGTTATTTATTTAACAGAAAATTAAAATAATTATTCTTGATTGTATGTGGATCTATCAGGATCTCAAAGAGACACTACTACTATTATGTTCACCATAGGACAATTCACAATCACTAGCACAGAGAAACAACCTACATTCCATTGAAAATAAATGGATAAAGAAAATAATGGACTGTTATTCAGCGTCTAAAAAAAAGAAAGGAAGAGAATTCTGCAGTATGTGGCACATGGAGTACATTATGCCAAGTGAAATAATGTAGTCACAGAAAGACAAACACTGCATGAATCCATTTACAGGAATTGTGAATCACTTTAATATACTTAAAAGTTCATTTAGAGAACAGATGTTATGTGAAGTCTTTTGCTGCAATGAAATACAAAAAAAAAAAAAAGAGAGAGAGAGAAAATGCAGGGATATTTGTTTCTAATTTATTTGTCTGAAAAATGTAAATTGGAAAAATGAATTTATTAAGTCCTGGACAATAATAACTACGTAGGAAGTTTTTTTCTCCCTGACATATCATTTTATTTATTTTATTTTTAATTAACATATGAAAATTGTGTATTTATGTTCCACACAATGCTGTGACATACGTATCCATTATGGAATAGTTAAAAGAGGCTATTTAGTAATCCTTTAACTCATACACTTACTTTTGTGTGTGTGTGATAAAGTATGTGAAATCTACTCTTTAGCCAATTTTTAAGTATATAATATACTGTTACTTGGTATAATTACCATTTTGTCAATAGATGTCTTGAATTTACTCTACTTGTATATAATCGAATTTTTGTGTCCTTTTACAAGATCCCCCAGCCCTCCTACCCTCAGACTCAGTAAAACATCATTATATTCACTGATACTATGAGTTGGAATTTTTTTTTGATTCTCAGTGATTAGAAATATTAAACAACGTCCTTGAGAAACAATTCCTAGGGAGAAATTTCTTTTCCCTATACTTTCCAGTTTATGGCTCAGCTGCATTGCAAAAAACAGTATCATAAGACATGTCATTGATTTAGTACTTATGTGTGTTAAGTCACAATGTGAAGTGTCTGAAATTTTACCCACTTGAAAGAAACACGTTAGCATGGCAAAGCTGTGTGTTCATATACTAATAGATGAACACAAGAACCTGGGCCAGAGACATAAGCAATTTATTATTCTCACTGAAAGAACATAGAGGAATACTATGTGGTGTTCCCTATGCCCAAGTTTTCATAGGACTTGTCATCACAGATGGGGAACCAATTGTAAGAGGGACTTTACCTAACGAATGCAATCAGTGTAACCTGGTTTCTTGTCACCTCAGTGAATCCCCAACAATTAAAAAAAATAAGACTCTGGCCCTTATCAGCTTTACCTATTACCTACTCAGACTCTTTCTTAACAATATTGAGATTATTTAGTACTCTGAAATGTAAGGAAATTCTTCCACGAGAGAGTAGGATGCAATCCTTACTCTATTTAATCTCGTAATTTAAGCAATGTCTTGAGGGATGGGAGGAAGTAGCCTTTATCTTCAATATCTTGTTAGGACTCCAAATAGTTTCAAAGGGGTACCAAATCTCTAATTCCCAATTCCATTTGCTAGTCAAGCATGCCATTTGCTCAAAAGCCAAGGTACCACATAGAAATACAAGCAGAGAACTTATATGAGGGCATATAAATCATATCTTTAAGGAATTCAAATTAAAATCATACTGAAACACTGCTATACACCACTAGAATGGTGATTATCAATAAGAGTCACAACACCAAGCATTGGCAAGGATATGAAGGCACAGAGACACCCACATATCTTCGGTGTGAATTTAATGTGCAGCATTATTAAAAGTATTATGCTTAATTTAAAAGGTCAGATGAAAAAGAAGCCATATACCACTTACAAGAAATTCCAGAAAAAAAGGCAAATCTATAAAGATAGAAAGGAAATCAGTGTTATCCTGTTGCTAGATATGAGAGCAGACATTGATTCCACATGGGCATAAGGGATGCTTTTGGGTAATAAAAACCATCTAAAACTGGATTCTGTTGATGGTCACACAACTCTGTGTATTTATTTAATATCATCGAGTGGTGCATACATTTAAACATGGTAGATTTTGTTGCATTTCACTTCTATTTTACTCTGAGAATTGTGTCTGTTTTATATCCCTAAAAATTAAAGGAACCTCTTAGCTCAGACATCTATGGTACTATGTACTTACCGCTAATTTCATACTAATACTTAACCCTCACTTTTATAGAAAACGACACTCAGTGTGCTGAGGTTTCTGGATGTTATCATAATTCATAACAACTTTTGTTTGTTGAAAAACCACAGTTCATTACAAATCCTTCCCAAAAATGCCATTTGGTTATAACTGTCTAGGCTTATAAATGAGGTAGCTTGGAAGAATTTTGTATGATTTTATATTGCACTTAATTTGCTACTGTAAACACAGAACTATAATATGCAGTGCTAGAAAATCCTTCAAATGAGGCTAGATGTAATTCTTAACCAAAATTTATTACCCAGCGATAGAAAAATCCATCCACAATATATACATATAATTATCTGTGTAAACAAGGACAAAGACTCTCCCCAGCTACTTCAGACTTGATATTTTTCTGGTGATATTTAGATGTACTCCTGATTTTAAAAAGCAAAAATGACTAACATGTCTGCCACTATGAAATATTTTAGACTCAATTATGCCCTTTGCCCACATGACATTCACAACCCACCTACCAAACCACCCCTTTACCACATCCTACATTCCTAAGATCTTCCCTAAGCCAGATTAGCTTTAGTTGGGCTAAATTGGCTCAAACACACACAGGATCTCACAAAACAAAAATTAAAATATTTGAGACAACCTAAATAAATAATGTCAGGTGTATCAATGTATACAATAAGTAAAATATACATCCAAATTTCAAATGTGGCATTGTTAAATAAACTATTTTAGAAGTATTAATAAAAATGTGTTTTGAGTTATCAAATTATTAAACCACTTCATCATTGCAAGATTAGTATGAATGAACATGGTTATAGTTGAAAGCAGAACTTGAACTTCCCATTCCAAAAAGCATAAATAGGATAAAATTAAAGAATTAATTTGAGCTTTATCTTTATAGGTAAATTATAACAAATTTAACAAAGTAAATTAACAATTGACAAACTAAATATACTTATTTGAAAAATAGTACATAAATCAATTATATTTTGCTATCCTCTTTTACGGTATGGCATATCAATATTCCTCTGGTAGATCAACTCCAACAATACTTTTCTTGCTCAAATTATTGGGCTCATACTCTCACACCCAGACCTATTGATCTGATATCCCTATCCTTTCTCAATTTTCTCATACTCTGTCCTTGCTTTGATAATAATGATGTTCTTTTCATGCTTTGGCAAAATCTTGGAATCAGAACAAGGCGGTGTTCTAGATTTTTCTCCTTCCTTCATGCCTTCATTTGTATGCATAGACATATTTTTTTTCTAAAATCAACACCCTATTTCTCCTAGCTTTCAGGCTGGGGTATTTCAACTTCAATAATGCCATCTTCTTGCTTAGACACACATTCTATTAGACTTCTCTTTAAACTAATGAAATTTTCTTCCAAGCAATGCAAATTAGCCATGAGAAAAAAAAGATGTATATTTTAATTAAACATCTTTGATCATGCTTTTTCTCAATGCCAGCAACTAACCTTGACTAGAAGTATGGAATAATTGGTAAACCCAATCAGGACATTAAGCAGAGTCAAGATCAAAAGTCTAGTGAGATAGACAAATATCGTTTCAATAAATATCAAATATAATTGTGCCAAACATTACTTGGACACTGATCTCAAATGAGTACTTCCAGTGGGTTAACATTAAAGTTCAAAAGATAAGCAATTTTCTATATATTTAATAAGGCTGATTTGATTACTTGCATAGTATCTACAAATGACAGATTTTCACATAATATGCTTAAAGCAGTTGAAGAAAAGTAAGCACAGAACATCTTGAGATTTCATTGACTATTAGTCATACTGATAGGCCTCTCCTTCACTATGTGCTTGTAATAATATACATTGTCATCTGTACTTAAGAATAATTCTACATATATGTTAATCTGCATAATCTATTTCAATGTCCCATACATGTCATTAAGTATCAGAAATTCAGTTCATAGCAATGCTGTATTATTCATAAATAAGATAATTTAAAGGTAATATAGTAAAGTAATTTTTAAAATTTGAACAAAACTTATATAAATGAGTGAATTATCCTGTAATACTATACTTACAATATTTTCTGATGATGTTTATATTCACTTATAAGTAAAAGTAACCAAATGAGTACTTCTTTCAACTTTCATTATGTTGGCTGAGGTCACCCATTGTCAGGAAACTATAGAATGAGTTTTCTTTCTTTGTTTTTAATGAGTCTTTCTTTCTTTGAAATTTACAGGCTTTCCTATCTCTTATTTGCTCTAACTTAATTTACATTTTATTGCTGAAGGAACAGCTAATGCCTAATGATGTAATATGCTGTGCTCCAAAAACATCTCATAAGTGACTGATCAGGATCCTCAGGCCCATAACTTATTTGTGGCTGCTGTTAATGGCAATTCTTGAATCATTCTTCTCTTCTAATTGATTAAACACTTACAGAGAGTATAAACTTCTTGGTTTTGGATATCATTTCATCATAGGTACCTGGCATATTTCATGAACTCATAATGTTATATGTAAAACAGAAAAACAGAGTTTTGAAAAAGATTCAAATAGACTACAACCAATTTCCTTTGAGTTGACCTTTCAAAACAAATATATTTCTATATCAATGTTTTGAGAAAATAATATTACATTAAATTGACCACATTAGCCAATATTTATAAATTATTTCCTCAATTAATTCTTAATTATTTTTATAAACATTAATTTCCAGGGTACCAAGGTAGAGAAAGTCTGCATGATAGTAGATTGTTTTTCTCATTTAAAAATTACTTATGACATTAAAGTTCTAAGTGGTCACTTTTGGGGTAAACCATATTTTAAAAGATTAGGTGAGCTATGACAGTTGTGGTACAGTTCTTAAAAATCAAAATATTATCTTATTGAAGAAGATTATCAGTTCTGGTTTTCTTCACTGAAAAAAATTCATCTTCTGACCATCAAATCATTTATTCTGTATACTTCTAGTTTTAAATTCTGTCAATAATTATCATCCAATACTTATTTCTAGCTTAAATTTGAGAAATTCTATTTAAAAGCATTATAATATAAATAAACAAATTGAACAATCAGAAGTTCTTATTCTAAAACTGTACAAATTTGAACCCTGAATACTAATTTTACACAAAGTTATAACACCAATTAAGCCTCCAAAAAGTTTTGCTTAGACTCATGTTTATTATTTTAATTTGGAGAAAGATCAAGAATTTTACTGATCCCATGAGTTCTCAGTATCCCCAAACTATATTGAGATAGGATTCAAGTTTACCCCCCAAATCTCAGTTTGGCAGATAGAGACAGATATAATGTCAGCTTTGAAGCCTGAGCAGTTCCACACAGTGAGATTACAACAACGTAGATGGAAGGAATGGCACAAATAAATATATAAAGCTGGACTGAATCCTCAACCTGCAAAGTGTTAAGGTGAGTCACCAAGGGTGTTTTAATGTTGGAAATACTCACATTAATACTCAGTGATTAAAATATGCTGCTTTCATAGGTAATTTCTTTTACTCAGATTTGCACTTAGTGTTTATATAGAAATAGATACATAATTCATTTATAAATATAATAATTTCTTTGTACACACTTGATTATACATACATATATGTGATCAGTTTAACACAAAATATTTGTTATGTCAGGGCCTATGTTAACTTCTAAACATATAAATAAGAGAAATGTAGATACAATCCCTCTTTAATTGTATTTAAAATTTAGCAGAAAAGACTGACCTTCAGTTCTAATCAGGCAACCTCTGCTATAATATCTTTTGATACAATAATGGGAACTCATAGATGGAAAGCCCAGATTTTCAAGTTTCATTTTACTCTACCCGGCCTCAAGCTTGGATTTGGGAGGAAATATGCAAATTGGTGAGAACATTGCTCATTTTCAAACCTTAATTAGCCTGGCTTTCTCTGCTTAAGAGAGAGAAAAACTAAAAATTGACAATTTACCACACTAGTATAACTAAAACTAATGTTTTTTAATTTTTATTTTTTATTAAATCATAGCTGTGTACATTAATACTATCATGAGGTACAGTGTGTTGTTTCTATATACAGTTTGAAATACACTCATCCATCTGGTTAACATAACCTTCATTTTATTTTCTTAGTTATTATGTTAAGACATTAATATTCTACATTGAGAAAGATTCACATGTACCCTTATAAGATAAACCATAGGCATGGTCCCACCAATCACCCTCCTTCCACCCACATTCCCCCTCCCCTCTCCTCCCTCTCCGCTTTCCTTGTATTCTTGGGCTATAACTATGTGTAACTGCATGATATTTTCAATTTCTTTAATGCTTTATATTTATAAATATATGGATAAATAAGAGGGTTATAGGTCATATATAAACAGTATAGCAGAACAAAAAGATTAGAATATAATAATAGCACTGTCTTCAAAATTATGATGGAGATATGTTTCTAACCTTGACATAAGTCAACTGTGATGATAAAATAAAAAACTTTTCAAACATGTAAATTATCAAAAACAAATATCCTCCCATAAATACTAGAATTCACTAACTAATGTGATATGAAAAAAATAGGGGAGAAAAACAAGAAAAAGTTGTAAATATAAGGCAGAAAAACAGTCTGTCAAGTGAGAAAGGTAAGGGAGATTCCCAAGGTAATGATGAAAGAAAGTTCTGAGGATGAGGATGAGAGCTCAGCAATAAAACTAGATAGCAACTGAGCAGAGTCTAAAGCGAAGATGGGTTTCAAGAGAAACATCCGCATTTCCAGGAAAAAATATGAAGCTAGATGTTACCTTATTCAATTCTTCAGATTGACATACAACTTTTAATTATTTTGTGTTATCATAGATAAATTTAAATAGAAAAAAATAAAACATTTTGAGATTAAGATTGAAAAGTCTCAATTAAATTCTTATATAAGAAAGCAGGCTGAGCACAGTGGATCATACCTGTAATCTTAGCTGTCTCAGAGTCACCAGAGTTAAGGAATTCAAGAACAGCCTGAGCAGGAATGAGACCCCCATGTCTAGTAAAAACAGAAAAAAGTGAGCCAGATTTTTGGTGGGTCCCTGTTAGTTCTAGAAACTCAAGAGGCTGTGGTAGGAGGATGGTTTAAACCCAAGAGTTTAGAATTGCTGTGAGCCAGGCTAACCCTGTGGCAGTCTAGTAGGGGATAACAGAGTGAAAGTATGTCAAAAAAAAAAAAAGGCAAATATCAGTATACCATAGTAACAGAATTTATATCAATATATAAATTATACCTTAATATTTTACTCTACTTAAGTGATGTAATTGTATAACGAGGACAGGAGAGCAAGAAGTGTGCCTGGGGATGGGGTGTAGGCGTCCATCATGTATTAGATTGAGTAAATACTAACTTTCCATAAAAAGAATCAGAAGATTATACCCAAAGTTGAAGAATCATTAAAGAAGAGAATATATTCATTGGTCAGAAAATTGCACATAAACATACATATAAAAAAATAGAGTTGCAATGCTTAATTCTAAAACAGGGTGTGCAAATGACTATAATTTTGGTGTAAGCATTATAGAAGTGTATGTCTTTCATAGCATAATGTTTTAATAAATAAAATAACAAATAAATTTAAAGTGTAGTGACTTCATATTTCTTGAATTGTTTTGAGGAATGCTTTTAACATTAACAAAATGTTAAAATTAACATTTAACAAAATGAAATAACTTGTTCTTTTGTGGATATTTTTATTATAATTTATGTCATATGCTAGGCTGTCAGAAATACAGAGAATGAAGTGTCCTGAATTTCTGAGCTGGAATAAGGCAATTCTCAATTATTGTGAAAGAAATGAAATCCTATAAGATTTAAATCACATAACTTTAAAAAGGCTTCTGGTTTGTCAGGAAAATAGGTTTTGTAAAGGAGAACAGGCCATTTATTTTTCCAAATTGTTAACTACATTGAATCCACCTACTTTTTGCACTTGGACAAAACTGTCAGGAAAACTACCATGATGTTTTCTTGTGCGGAAGTAGGTGGAGGGACAGGCTGGGTACAAAGGCAAAAAGGGAAAAGAAGTTGCCATTTGACTTATATGCAAAGCTGGAAGTAGAGAGACCTAGATGGTTTATTTTAGATTTTAAAAATTTAAGTGGTAGTGGATAGGAGATTAACAGTGGAACAATAGTCATCTTATTCCAATCGAAATTTAGAAAGAAAGATAATATACTTTCAAAATAATTTTAAGAAAGTTCTATGTGTTGTATATGCCTTCATTTTTTCTTTGTATACTCATTTCATATAGAATGAATAATATATTATCCAATGTCTCATTAATTCCATGATAAAAATCTAAATACATAAAATGCTACATCCAATTTTTCAGCTTTTATAACACATTGGATTAACAGTAACAGATTCAAGTGCTTGTTACTTTGCTTCTTAAACAGGTCTTGGGGGAAAGAATTCATTAGAAATCTCATTTGACATAAACTGTCGAGATATGTTACTGACTTTTGCCACCCATGAAATTGCTTATACAACATGGCAGTGAAAACAAATGAGAGAATAAAATATAACATCTGACAATCTCTTAGAAAACTAGAGCTAAAAGTGACACATGTCTGTCATAATGACTTCTTAGGTTACAGAATAACATTTTCCAATGTAGTTGGTCCTGTTTAGTTTCTTAATACAAACTACCATTCTAAAAGATCAATTTCCTAGCATTTTCACAATTTTTAAATGAAGAGTGAGGCTAAACAAAGTTAAATAATCTTCTCGAGATTTTATGATGTTGGATATCATAAGACCAATCCATAATAATACCATAATAACACCATAATAATTATAGGTAGTCTTGTATAAAGTCAGTGTGTGATACATTGCAGACTACTAAATGAAATAAAAAAAATTCTTGTTTAAGAAAATCTAAGGATTTTCCCTGTTCAATCAAAATTATCACTTAACCTTTACATGTGTTTTCACATGTAAAATTGGCATTAGGACAATTATTATTTCTGATCAGTATCTCAGATAATTGCTGTATACTTGAAATTTCATGGGCTATCACAGTAGCTGAATTTGTGTCACACCGGCATCATCCAAATAGAACACACATAGTTCCCTAAAATTGAAAGTAAATGGACTGTATCATTAGGGTAGAGGAAAGGAAGGGAGCGGGTAGGATAGTCAGCAGAAGGAGGGAGGGCATGAGGCGGGATCTCACCTATTGTGCACTTGGTGAGGGTGTATAACATGCCCTCTCTTTTATAACTGGAACTTTACCCTGGAAATGAGAACTATGTAACCTAAAAATTTGTACCCACATATTAATTGCAAATAAAAACATTTAATATAGCTAAGATGACTAAAAGTTAATATAAATTATATTTAATTCAAAATATCTTTGAAAAATTTTGACAGGCCAAATATGGAGCTGGTCTCCTCACTTGTAAATTAGAATTTTCTCAAATACATATGTTGGAATGAACACACAAGGAAATGATGAATAGATGAACTTACTTTGAGAATAGTTTAAAAAAATGTGGTTATAAACATTTGTAACAATTATAGAATGGTTTCATGTTTCTTAAGATAAATAATCTACCAAAGTGCATGAAATCTCTGTTTCATAACAAATGTGGGTGAAGAAAGCACAGTGAGTCCCGGCCATGATGGAGAGCAGAATCAATACATTAACAAGAATGTGAATCCACCAGTTTCACAAGATCCAGCAGAAGACCATGGAAAAGAGGAAAGTCTGTGTTCAGCTTAATGAAGATCTGTCTTGGACTTATTAGGTTTCAGAAATCCCCATGATCTTGAGTGTCCTAAAACTAATCCTTCCTGTGTCTTGAGATGTACCATGTCCTTGAACATTTGCTTGTGGTACTAGAGACAAAGACAATTATTAGGAATCCTTTTTGGCTTCCTAAAGGCAGGCTACAGAAATCTGTCAAATAGCATGCTTCCAAAATATACTTTCTGATGAAATTATGGTGATCACTTGAGACAGCATGTTAAGGAGATTTCTTCGGTTAATTCTTTACCAAGGTGGGGAAAATGCAGTTATTGGTTAGCCAGCATTTATATTATTTGTCAACTCTGAGCTGTATTATTCTGAAACCTCAAAAATCTCACAGGCTTTAAGACGTGTATGGGCAAGGTCATAAAAGCAAAACGATGTAAAACATAAGAGAAATGATCAATTTCTTCATTTCTAAATTTGAATCCTGTAGTAATCTGCCATTTATGGTCTCATGAGAGTAGCAATATACAGCTTGTATTGTTATTAAATACTACCTAAGATGATCAACATGGGAGAACTTTGTCATAATTTTCTCCTAAATTTCTTTTGCATATGATTGAAGCATTCTCTTAACAGAATTCAGTGGTGATGGGAACATGCACTGCTTTACTATGCATGTTGTTCTGTGGAGAGGAAGGACAAGTGCGCAGTGGTCTGTGTAGATGAGAGCTCGGTAGCGCTGTGGGGAGAAGGGGAGAGTGGAAGGAAGGAGATAATCTCAGGCATAAAACACAAGGAAACTTTCCCTCAAGTTGACCTCAAATACTTAGACTAACATCAATGAATCTGCACATTATCTGGAAGTCTTTTATCTCTCAAATAATCAATTGGGGTTTTATGCTATTTGATCATAATTTCCCAACATTGTGACTCTATATATCTCTAACATGTCTGTTCTTTTATCACATTTTGACTTTGATGTTTTGATCACTCATCTCATTTTCAGCACCCTTTCTCTTATTCTGGCTGCTTTTTCTGTACGTGCATTAACTCTTACATTACTGAGTTACCAAAATACTCAGATGCTTTGCCAATTTGCTCTTCCAATTCCATTCGTTCACCTTGCAAAACTGCCACTCTGAATGGAAGTAAGTGCACTGGGTGATGCAGTGGAGACTGGAGACATGGAAGTTCCCCAGTGGTATAATTGAACATCTTTATGTCTCTGATACATTTGAGATTCCAGTCCAACACGGCAATGACTCCTCCAAACTCTTTACCTTTATTTGGGCATCATTTTGCCTTCAATCTCTGCCACCTCTTTCCTCAGAGGAAAATAAAAAGTCACCAGATGAGAAACCACTCAACTTTCTACCACCAACTCCACAAATCTACCCTCCTTTGTGAACCTGACTATGGTTTTTCATGAATCTGGAAGATGACTAGTGAGGGCGAGCTCATGAGCAAGGTGGGTGATTGGAGTGCCCCAGCAAAGCAGATATTCACCACATTCCCACAATCATGGCGGTGATCCTGGCGATGCTTAGCCATACTTAATAAACTATGTCAGGTCCAAAGCTGTCTTCACAGTTTCAGCAACATGAGAGGAAGGGAAAATGAGGGTTATACTCTGTACAGGATGCACAAAACACAACCAGTGGCTGTTTTGGTCTGTGTTATAGCCTCTACTACCAGGATCCTTTCCTCCTAACTCAATTTAGGAGGAAAGGATCCTGTTTTCTGGAGCTCCTAGGGGAGCACAGACCTTCTTGATTCTCCAGCCGACCTGGACTCACTGACCGGTGATTCAAATCAACAGTGGTCCTTGAATTGGGCCTTAGATGAGGAAACTTGTTCACCTACATGCATGCTGTCTGGTGCCCTATGACCTACATCTGCACTTCCTCTCCCTCTACCCCAACTCTACCCATGCTGACTACTACTCGTTCTTTACCTCTGTATCTGCACTTTTTTTTTCCTTATTTCATATATAGGTGAGATCATGCAATAATTTTCTTTTGTATCTGGTTTATTTCACTCAGGGTAATGTCCTCCACATCCATTGTAGGGTCTATTTTGTCCTTAAGATGAATAATATTCCATTGTACATAGGTAAACATATAAGTGTGTGTGCCTGTGTGTGTGTGTACAACACATTTTATTTATTTATTTATTTATTTTATTTATTTATTTTTGCAGTTTTTGACCAGGGCTAGGTTTGAACCTGCCACCTCTGGCATATGGGGCTGGCACCCTACTCCTTTGAGCCACAGGCACCGCCCAACAACACATTTTCTTTATCCGTTCATCCATCTGTGGAAATTTAGGTTGTTCCCATATCTTGTCTATTGTGAATAATGCTGCAATGAGCACAGGAGTTCAGATATGTCTACGAAGTGGTGATTTTATCTTCTCTGGGTAAGCACCCAGAAGAGGGATTGGGGGAATTTTGTTTTCAATTTCTTTGGGAATCACTATGAGAGCAGAATGGGGTTTACTTAACATGTTAAACATTTTGTTTACTTTTTAACTCAGGGGTTACCAAGAAAAGGTAGTTTTGGTCTTTTCACTTTTAAACATTCTGAACCGCATTGATTTCTTATTTGCATGCAAACAACATAATTTAATTTGTATTTGCTGAAAGAAGGTTCTTATGAAAGTCAATTCTTACTGGGCGGTACGATAGAGGACAAATATGTACAAAATGTCTGTCAGTATGTGAAAGATCTTGGAAAACTTTAAAAATAAACATTGTTCCCACTATTCAGTGTCTCTTACACCGATGGTGCATATTGCAAGGCTACATGTCGGCTCTATTAAGTTAGAGTATAAATGTCTGAACATAATAATTAAGTAGATGAGGTGAGGGATATATTAACTAGTACGATGTAAGCATTCCAAATTCGATATGAAATCAGCAAATTGTACCCCATAAATGCATTAATGTATAAAAAATAAATACTTTTGTCTGGAAACAACCACATGATTAAAGTCAAAATACAAATGGTTCAATCAGCAAAAAGTCATAGACAACTTAGGATAGAGAGGGCTCATCTCCTGAACATATAAAGAGTCTTTAAATGGTATATGGGAAAAAGCCTAATAGAAAAATGGACAAAAGACAAGAATAGAGGGTTTATAGAAAAATAAATGAAATGACCCTTAAACACATGAAAAAAAATAAATAAAAAATAAAAATAAGCATTGTTACTATCTTAATTAATTTTTACTTCTAGAGAGTAAAAAAACCCTTTGACTAAATTATTTATTTATGCTTAAATTAAAATATTACCACATTGATGTTTTGGCAACTCCTATGTCTAAAATTGATTAAATACCTATAATTCCAACATTTATATAAACTGGTGACTAACAGATTTAAGTATGCCAGGCCTCATACCTAACGTTCTGGACTCTCAATTGTATTCCTAAGCTTCCTTAAACACCTTTTCCTAAATTAATTTCTGGAACTGAATTTTGTAATTAAACCTGAAAATAAGTTTAATAACTTTAAGTTATTTTAATTTAATAATTTATAGAAAGAAACAATGTATACTGCATAAATTTTAACATTGTTTTTTTATACTCCCATATTTTGACCCAATTCCTTCTTTGTTTTTTTTGCAAAATGTCTTTGAACACTCTCGTTATCTCATAAATTTGACAATCCTAGCTGCTATTCACTTGGATCTCTAATTATGTGGCATAGAGAGTCACATGAATCATAAAACATCAGAAGGAATATCTTATTAGTACAGCCTCATGTATCAAGTGACAAAAATTTGCTGTCAACTATCTAATTCATTTGAAATCTCTAATAATGTATGGGTCTCATATTTCCTTGTTATCTGATTTTAGAAGAAGGCATAGAGATGGAGAAAAAATAGAAAAATAAAAGACATTTTATTTGACTATTTAAGACTAGTTTTGGCTATTTAAAACTATTATTAAAATCACATAATAATAAACAATCTTTGTTTTTCATTATTTCCAATAGCAGTAAAATAACAGTTTTAATCATTGGGTGTTAAATATTATAATTTTTTTTCTGTTTGTATAGGCATGTGATTATGACCAATTTACAATGAAAACTTTCTATACAAAAATAGCCACAGAATTAAACATAGTTCCAGATATTTTTGTAGGCAAGGTATTAATATTAATAATGAAACAGGATCCATTTATAGACACAGAAAATAATCAAGCTCATAAAGAAAAGTAGTCCGAAAATTCCAAAGAAAATGGGAAATGGGTACTCAGCTTCAAATTCCATTTAAAACTTCAGCAATACTTCTACTGGTCTTTCTAATTAATTTCAGTCCATGGAAATTGATGCTATGAGTATGCTCTCAATTAGGATAATATCTATTACATGAGAATCAGGTAGTATCAAAGCAATTGAAGAAATGACAAATCTGAGCACAGGAGGAGGGTTTTTTGCAAATTCTATCTCTAGATGTGAAAATAATTGTTTAATACAGTAAGTGCTGAATGTGTGTAATTTAATTTGTATTTGCTGAAAGAAGGTTCAGCATACAATTTTAAGTATGAGGCTGTAGCCATCAGACGGCACCAGAGACACAGACCCAGTATAACACTTCTGCCTATAATATACCACCATCCACATCTCTCTATACACAAAGACATTCACTTCATGGAATTGGCTCACTTTATGCAGGAGGGAGACACATCCAATATTTGTCAAAAATTTTCAGACTCCCCGGAGAACACTGGATTATATATGATTTGCTCTCTATACTGGGACTATAATCAAGAATTGTCTTTTGATTTTCTTTTTATCAAAATTGACTGTGTTAGACAAAATGTTTTATCTTCTTATTGTTGCTATTACTATTTCACTTTACGTATCCAATGAACCAGAGTCTATTCAGGACCTAAGGATCATTTTGGATGACTAAATAGGTGGTCAGGGCCTGGCATGGTGGCTCAGGCCTATAATCCCAGCAACTGGGAGGCCGAAGTTCGTGGATCCCCTGAACTCACAGGTTCTAGACCAGCCTGAGCCAGAGCGAGGCCCCATATCTAAATATAGTAGAGTGGGCATTTTGGTGGGAACCTGTAGTTCCAGCTACTTGGGAGAAGAAGGAAAGAGTATTGCTTGAGCCCAAGGGTTTGAGGTTGCTGTGAGCTATGACGCCACAGCATTCTACCAAGGGCAACAAATAAATAGGAAGTTCATTACTTTTTTTCTGGCTGTGAAGATTTCTGTAGCTATAATACACAAAAAGGTCAATGTAGCTACATCATTGCAAGCATCTAGAGATGCCAAAATCTGCAGCATTCTTATTTCATTATTTCAATTAATGAGAACTACCTTTTATTCCCAATATTCCGAAAAATATTTTGCATTTGAATTTTTACTTTACTATTTTCTTTAGTCAATGATATCCTCATTTCCCATTCCTTCCAGGTTAAGATGCATTTATATTTCAAATTGCTAGTTCAAAATATTCTGTAAGTTATTTTGTTGATATGGTCACAGAAGGAATTTAGATTTTTATGGGTATTCTTTTTTTTTTTTTAAATTCATTTTACCTTTCCATTGGTGCCTACAGGGAAAACCAAGAGAGCACCTTGTCATCTCGGCAACTAGATAGAAAACTTGAATAGAAAATAAGTTTGAAAATACAATGTCCCGGGTGTCGGCTCTTAGCAATATTCTGAAACACCAAAACTCAAAACAATTGTGAGAAGCAATCAGGTTGATATGTAAAGGTTTCTGCTTTTATATATGTCCTTTATGGTGAATTTATTGATTCCTACTTGGACATCTAAATGAGCAAAACAGTGATTCGGAATAATATTTCCTTGCCTATAACATTACTGCTTAGAATAAAAGGGCATTTTTAAATAATAAACTCAAATACACTCTGAAAAAGGAACATTTCCGTTAAATGTTATATCCAGAGGGCAGAATATAACAGATCACTTCCCACTATTTTTTAATCACTCCATAAATATTTTTTAAAATAATATACCAATTATTTTGATATTGATGATTGCAGAAAAATATTTTTTGTCCACAGTAATAAAAATAACCCCATTAGTTCTAAATTGCAACTAATAAATAATTGAGATTATTTACCCTCAATATCTGATTTCCTTCCAATTTTTCAATTTTCAGTTGTCAATTATATTCTACAACATGCGATGCACAGTGATGCTATCCAAGTCTGTGATAACCATCTATTACATTCCTATCAATACACCCACTTAAAAGTTATAGGGAAGTGCTCTAAGAGTTTTAGAAATAGGACTTAACTACCTTTTGGTCAGACAAAAAATATTGAGGCACACGTAAATGATTAAAGGTGAATAACTAGGCAGTTCTCTAGAAATAAGATCAACAATATTAGTAATTATGTTGTATTTTCTGTTCTCACAGCCATTGACCTGAATGGATTTGACATGCCCCAAGTCATGTATTCATCTCCGTAAGAGAATGGGTTCATCATCGGAGCTGTGGTCAAGTATCCATTGTATAGCTTCCCTGTAAGATTTTAGTAAGTACTGCTAACATCTCCAGCTGAAAAGAGGCAAGGAAGTAAGATTTTTGCAGAAGTCAGGTCAACAGAGCAACTTCACTGCTAAAAGAACCAACTTCAAGCACGTTTCTGTGTGAGCTTGTTCTAGAATGAATAATTAGCTCTGCCTTGACTTTGCCAGTTCTCTACATCATATAGGTCATCACCAGAAATTAAACACTAGGCAGTTCACTGCTCTCTGATGGGTAGTTTTGGATGTTGTATTTTTCCCTAATTTCACATCTGAAAATATATTGAAACATTACTGTAATCATGCTTGGATTAAAATTTATGTTAATGTTTGTGAGTATGATATTGTTTCCATTGACCCTATTAGGATTCGTAAGCAATAACATCCTTGAATGTATTTCAAACTTTTAACTATTTAACTTTTATTCTGTAGGTGGAAACAATTCTTTCATAGAGATTTCAATACCACTACATTGGTTTTCTGTTGCTGTTGCATAAAACAACCATAAGTTTTTCACTTTTTTATGTGAGAAATGTGGATGAGCTTGGCTGGCTTTCTGCATCAAGCCTATCAAGGCCAAAATCAGTGTCAGTGAAACTTTGTTTCTTTGCAGAGGTTCAGGAGGATGAATCAGCTTCCAAACTCATCAAGGTTGTTGGAGAAATTCAATTCCTATAAGGTTCTCAGCTGCTCTCAGCTGTGGAGAGCAGCCTTCACTGCGAGCTTGCCTGCACTTCGTCTTATGTTTTGAGGACTTCACAACACCCCTCCCAACCACCAGCTACTTGTGGTCCCCAACAACAATGGGTAGATTCCTTCTTAGATGTTGAATCTCTCCAACTGCTATTTTGCTGCATCTCTCTGCCATCACTCTCCTTTATGCTTTGAAGAAATCATGTAGTTACACTGGGTGGGGGCCCCTGGGTAATTCAGGCTATTTTCCCTATGTAAATTAAAGTCTAAGGCCTAAATTATATTGTCACAATTCCATTTGCAACATCCACAAGTTATGAGAGGGAGAACAGTGCACATTTGAGGGGAGGAGTGCAGGAATCTGTATCCCGGAGCTGCTAATTCAGGTGAATTCATTTCCCTGCTCCTTTATCATTAGTTTATTTGTCACACTTACAGAACTTTGAATACAACACTTACCATTAAGTATAGATATCCTCAATTAAGGATCTATTTTGATGTTATTTCTATTTTAGCTGCAGACTAAGTACTATAATTAATTTTTTTTTTTTTAGAGGCAGTCTCAGTCCCACTTTTTCGCCCTCAGTAGAGTGCAGTGGAGTCACAGCTCACAGCAACCTCCAACTCCTGGGCTTAGGCAATTCTTCTGCCTCAGCCTCCCAAGGAGCTGGGACTACAGGCGCCCACCACAATGCCCAGCTATTTTTTGTTGCAGTTTGGCTGGGGCTAGTTTTGAACCTGCCACCCTTGGTATATGGGGCCGGTGCCCTACTCACTGAGCCACAGGGGCCTCCCATAATTAATGTTCTAATTGAAAAAATAAAAAATAAAAACTTGAATCAGATTTTTAAAAGTGCCTGATACCCAAATGATAGAGTTTTGATGCTAAGAAAATCAGTAAATTGAATATTAAAATACAAGACATATTTTCTGGTCCATTTTTTCTGCCTTTACCTGGAACAAAATAAAATTATGGGATCTGAAATTCCATGATGTCTTGTCTTTTTTAAGTCTTCAACAATAAAACTTTGCATTAGTTCTGGCTGAAATCATTGAGTATGTGACAGAATATTCTTTCTATAATTAATATTCTGAATGGGCCTTGCATTTAAATAGTTGGTTCCTATTTTCCACTTATTCCCTCAGAGAACTTAACATTCTTGGGCCAGAAAAAGACATTGTAATTTGTACCTTTCATCGTGTTCTTTCCCCTCTGTGACTTAAATGTTTCCTGTAGTTTCATGTTACACAGGATAAGTATTGCAGGGAAAAATGTCTTGACTGCTCGTCACTCCAAACAGATTTTTACAAATAATAGACCTTCAGTTGAAAAGCGCTTGACTATCCATATTTTTTATTGAGTTCACTAAAGTTTATTATTTCCTAAAATATATGAAGTAAAAAGAAATGCAGATATATTTCTGTCGATAGTTCAGAATATTGTATATTAATTTTATTCTACTCATTCCTTTTTCAATTTCCATAAACTAAGTAAACATATGTAAATTTTTCATCGTTTCTAAAGCATGAAATTCTTTCTGATGTCAGTTGATAATTACTGCGTCCACTGATGAAGCAGAAACCCAACTGATTAAAACAGCCCCATTTATCTGATATGAACAGTAAGAAACTCTGCGCTTCCATTTCGGGAATTTAATTTCTTTGCAGTCTGTCCCTTCGGGACCCAGAACATTTCTGGGATGATGTATATTCTATGAGGAAGGTAATGTCAAGCCCGAAGACGACTGTGGTAATTTATGGGCTGCTTTCTTGGTAATGAGCTACATCATAGTCGAGATTCAGGAAGAAAAAGAAGCTGTCATTTTCCAATCTTGACTTATATTGCTACAAGGAAAATAAGCCATGCTTAAGTAGATAAAATCCAACCCCTACCTGTTCTGTATGTTATTATACATACATGTAAGTAGAATTTGACTGATCATGCAAAAGTATTTTCTAGCATACTACCATTTACAAATGATAATAAAATATTTAGAAAATAATATCAAAATGAACATTGATATTTTATTTCTTTTTATAGCAACTGTATGTGGAACTTAGTCGCAATATCTTTGTAAGTGTTGGCTATATAATAAAATATTAATATTATCACAGTTACTCACAAACACATCACATACTCAGACACAAGGAAATATCTTATTGATAATTATTTTTTCAAACACAATAGAAATTTGAAGGAAAAACATTAACAAGTTATTTATATGTTTAGAAAAATAGGCTCGGCGCCTGTGGCTCAATCGGCTAAGGCGCCAGCCACGTATACCTAAGGTGGCGGGTTCGAATCCCCAGCCCGGGCCCACCAAACAACAATGATGGCTGCAACCAAAAAAATGGCCGGGTGTTGTGGCGGGCGCCTGTGGTTCCAGCTACTTGGGAGGCAGAGGCAGGAGACTCGCTTGAGCCCAGGAGTTGGAGGTTTCTATGAGCTGTGATGCCACAGCACTCTACCCAGGGGGATAGCTTGAGGCTCTGTCTCAAAAAAAAAAAAAAAGAAAAAAAAAGAAAAATAACACATTGGCAAGTTCTTTATATCTTTTGAAGAAAAAATATCTTCCATAATAGAACTCTTGAATAGACTAATACTATAATATCCTGTATAATACTTTCAAAATTAAATATGTGGTGGTGAATTAATGCATCCTTTTATCATCTCAAGTATTTGTTTCAAGTTAATGTCCTTTTTATAGCCTTCACTTAAAATTTCAGTTACCAGTAAGAAACTTGGATATTTGATAATCGCTGAATAAAACAGTTGTTTGAATACTGAAATGGGTCTAATTCTTTCCTCCCTAGAGCTAAGTAATGTCAATGGACACATCACTGTTAAATTTAGTACAATGTGAGTTTCTATTAAAACAGCTGTAGTTATAACACCAAAGAAACATATGACCTAAATCGGATTTTTAGTTCATATTTTTTTCAAAAAATACAGACCTCATCTGAATATAAGAACTGTTTTAAAAGTCCACTCATGTCAGATTCTAAGCAACCACAAAAACAGAAAGTGGCATATATGGGCTGAATGTGCAGCGAAGACTTTGACACGCAAAAGACATTTTGTACAATGGATCACGTGTAAAAATTCACATTATTACAAGACTTTGTCTTTGATTACCAATGGATATTTTTTCATAGTTCTTTTTTTCTCATAGTTTTTGATATCTAAAAGTATTCCATCACATTCTCAATCCCTCAGAATCCTTTCCATCATGTTACTGTGGGCCATTTCAGCTACAATCTATTTTAGCTACCTTTTAAAAACTACCTTAAACTATAATTTCTTACGTTACTAAAGTAGATCACCACGCAGATGCAAAAAATTACATTCTTCTAACATTCTAGGTGCGTAATACATCTGATCTTTCCAGCTCTTCTGATTAAAAAAAAAAAAAACGTAACAAATAGCTCAATTCTCTTTGCAGATTAAGTTTTATTTCATCTTATTGACTGCAGTTCCTCTCTGCTGTTCACTCTTACTATTTTGCCTATTTACTCCTATTCTTCACTGTTCTAAAGCCAAATAGAAAGTTAAAGGAAGGATCTTCTAGACTACATCACTGATTTAACGTTCCTCTATAAAATAATAGCTATATATCAAGGAGAAAAAAAGGAATCAAAGAGAAAGTATCACAAAGATGGTGACTGTTCATCACTTTAACTGAAAATAATTTCCAGTAAGGAGTTGGAAATGCAGTCTCTTAACTATTTTCAATAAAGGGACTAATTACTAGGCCAGCTAATCTTTTCAGTGATCTTATCAAAATCTTCTGCAATAAAACTTTGTACATTTCTACTTTGCAAAGCAAAGTTATTTACTTTTAGTCTCTCATAAATAAAATAAATAATAGAGGAGTTTGTTTTCCTCTTTTTTAAATACGAATTCACCGAATACTTTCTGAAACTTCACAATTCTGCTGTCTCTGTTGTAAGCATTTTCTTGGATGTTACTTCAATTAATTTGGACAAAAATCCTATCCTTTCCACAGCATTACAAAAATAACAGCACAGAAATGCTTAACCGCTGTCATAGTCTTAAAGACTTTGTGGCTTGCTTAAGTCCCACAGTATTAAGAAGCATGTTTAGCAACCAAATATTCTGAAACCAAATAAAGTAAACCATAGCTTTTATCTGTATTAACTCAACTTCTGAAGTGTTAAATATAAAATCATATTGGATCATCAAATACTTAGTGATTTACAAACTTTCTAGATGCAATACATTTAGCTTGTGCCCAGACCTTTTAAACCAGACTTAAAATTGATTTTTTCAAAAATACGATCCTGTCAAGACCTCTGCCTTAGAACAGTGCCTAAAACACTTTCCTCAGTAACATGGCCATGATGATTATTATTCACTGAAAAATACAGTAGGATTCTGAAAGCAAGTTGTTGGCTTTTTGCTGACTTTTAAAAATTTTATTTACCAAGTTAAAGAAAATATTTTCACCGAGTGAGACACAGTATGCTTTGCTACACTTGACATTTTAAATGAAAAGGCAAAATTTCACACATATTACACAAAATGAGAAAAAGACTAGGTCAATTCTGTATGTACTTGATTGGTTAAATTTGAGTTAACCAGCTCCAGGTTTGTTTTTTTTTTTAAAAATATTTACTAGGTTATTTAGACACTTTATGTCGGGGAATATATTTACTATAAATAAGTGGACTTGCCTTTAGGACTTTAAATTTGACAAATTAGTAAAAAAAAGTGTGCATATATGTATGTCCTTGTATTAAATATTTTTCACATAGCTACAAAATTGGGTGTTTTGCAAATAACCTCTAAATGTTATAAACCTATAAACATATACATACTTATATTTGACATACATGTATTATTTGTGTATAGTCTTTAAACACATTTATTTTACTACATTAAAATATATTTTCTGCAGAATTATTATGGATTACAGATAATCCAAAAGATAATGTTCAAAAAAGTAGTTTAGGGGGTTGGATAAACTCCCACCCAGTGTGTACATTCTGTGGGTATGTTGCACACATTTCTGGGTGAAAGAACAACAACAACTGGACTTTAAACTTACAAAAGCAAACTATGTAACCAAATCACACATCCTCATTTTAATGTGAAATAAAAAAAAAAATTCCCAACAAATGAATAGGTTTTTTTAAGACAAGTATGCACCAATGTACTAAGAGAGTATTGATTTCTAATTTAAAATTCAAATTTACGGTATAAAATAAAATATCAGGGACATTCAATCATACATATACTCTTAATGGAGTATCAGCATTTTATATTACGGTCTCATGTGTAATTTAATATTGAGGAAAGAAATTGTAAATTTACTAAGATTTATAAAGTCATTGGTTATCTAATGGAAATGAGAACCATTAGAAAAGTTTAGGTCATCAATTTCACATTGTCTAACCAACAAAGATAATGGAAATATTAGTAAAAATCATTTCGCTGAATTAATCTGCCCTTGTTTGCCTTATTTTTTTCAAGTGAAACATTCACATTTTTAGCAGAAAATGTCTAGTTCAACACTGTTTGTTACTTTCAAAATGGGCAATGCTCTACTGCCATTTAAATCAGGAATGTATTTTGCTATGCTACTAAAATTAGAAGTAATTATATTAAAATACTGTGCTTCCAAGCATAATTTCTTCCTAAATTTGACAGAAACGTTAAAATTGGGATGAGCAGAAGAACCTTCCATGAATGAAGTACTTTAGATTTTGCAGTATTATAGGATATTTCAGAAAGTGCATGAGAGCTTGGTGTGACACTTGACTTGTATGTGTTATATGTAGACATCCTGGGGTCAGACTACTGAGATTCAAGTTCCAGCTCCATGGCATTATTAGCTGGGAACTCCAATTTAGGAAACTGCTTAAAAAGTCTATGTTTTAATTTTCTCATCTATAAAGTACTGATAATAATAAAAGCACCTGCTCTACAACTACCTAGTGGGGATTAAATAACTCAATAAATAGTGATGAGAACAGAGTCCAGCAGGGAGAAAAGTTCTTCAGAGTATTATTTGCTGAATCTTACCAGCCACCATTTCCTAGACATGACTAAAACTACTCTTAAGTCAATTTCTTTCTCTTTCAGAGTCATAACACCCACTCAGGTTTCCCACTGAAATTTCACAATGGTGTTCACCATGATCTCCAAAGTATTTTCCCAATAACAATCAAACTTATACTCAAATGAAGAAACTAGGAGAGGAATTGAGGAATTGCTATTACAGGTACATAGGATCCTTTGGGTGACCAAAATTAATCAAAATTGATGTTCTTATTAACTACAAAAGTGGAAATAGTTTTTCAGCTTTGTATATATTAATAAAATAGTTAATGATACACATTGTTAAAAGATAAGTGTACCATACTGACAATATGGATATTTTTAAGGATAACAACTTTCTCTTTAAAAATATATATATTTTTTGTAATTATTATGGGTATATATAGTTGTATGTATTTAGGGAATTCATGAGATGTTTTGATACAGAAGTGAAATATATAATGATGAGATTAGGGTAGGTGGGGTGTCTATCACCTCAAGGCTTTATCATTTCTTTATATTAGAAACATTCCAATTCTGCTCTTTTAGTTATTTCAAGGTATGTAAATATAGATTTCAGGTGGAATATATATATATATATATGTATATTATGCACATTTTACTTTTTAATTTTTTTTATTCTGTTAGAGGACTGAACTAAAAGTCTAAATTAATCAAATAAAATTATACCAACAAAAATTAATAACTGCATTGCTGATGCAATTAGTAAATTGAAATATATATGTAAGAATAATATTTTGCAATTATTTCCTCACTCTTCAGTGTTTCACCAATTCCTCAGGTGTCCACAGAGAGGTCTCATTAACTGTCATTGAAATGAGTTTTCTCTTAAGTGAAACAACAGTTCTAAAACACATCAGTGAACTGCTAAAAAATGATACTTTTTTCTTTTGACAATGCCAGGGAAACGCACATCCATAAAATGCAACGCAAATTAGGTTAGGCCAAGAAATCAGAGCAAATACTCTACCTTCCAAACCCAATCAGAGAAAAACAAAAGTAGATCAAAATGTAACAAACACTCTCTGAAAAGTTTTCCAGTTTAACAAATTGACAAAGTCTGGAGCTGCTCTTTTCAAACTTTGTTGCGTTAAACTGCTGGCCCTATATTCTGTGTCACTCCTGGTTACATCTGGACAGTTGATTTAGTTTGGAGGAGAATCCTTTAATAATTGCTGATGCGTTGCTGTGACTATTTCTGTGAATTTTGTAGGTGGGATTTGAATTCACCCGCAATTCTCATCTCTCCTTTAGTGTGTGATGTCAGGAGCTACTGTCACATTCCATTGGTGGCTGTAATTAACTTGTCAATATGTGTCTGTAACTCTGGCATTTTCCTGACCTCTCAGCACATATGTGATGCAATCATCAGGCTTAAAATTAATTGTTTTTATGTGAAATTGGTAGTATGCTACTTTGTCTTCTGAAGTTTAATTATATTCTTCGGTTTTTTATTTACTTCAGTTTATAAGAATAACAATCGCTGGACCTCTTTTACATTTCTGTCTTTATAGAAGAACAAGCAATCAGAAGAAATGTAATTCCCACCATCAAGAAGTTTACTATTTTTCAGAGATGAAAACATAAAAATCTTTCAAGGTTCATTTTTTACCTTATATTTATAGCCCTGGAACCCATCCAAATATACTTATATGGACAATTTTATATTAATATAACCCAGTATTATTAAAGATTCTCAGGGGTAAAGGATAAACCAGCACTACCATATGCTGATAGAGAACATGATAAGTAGTCTATGAACAGTCTTTAGAAATCCTTATCAACATTACAAAATTATAAGTGCCGTTTTCTTGGTCCTAGCAATTCCACTTCTAAAAATATACATGTGTGTGTATATATACTAGCACACATACATAAACGTTCACCCACACATACACATTTATAGATATACAATTATAAGGCTGTTCATAGCATTATTTTCTTGTAACAAAAAATGTTACTTTAAATTAGTTTATTTTCTCCAAATAATTATGTTAAACTTATTAGGTGATACTATTATTATGAATCTGTTGATAACTTGCATTTTGGACTGACTTTAGGAAATGTGAGAAGTCACTAAATAAAATTTTAAGGACATGAATCAAAATTTTGAAAAATAAGAATAGAAAAATTCCAAATTAAATAACATCAAATAGGGCCGGATATGGTGGCTCACACCTGTAATCCTAGCACTTGGGAGGCTGAGGCAGGTGGATTGACTGAGCTCACTGGTTTGAGATCAGCCTGAGCCAGAGCCAGACACCATCTAAAAAATAGCTAGGTGGTGTGGTGGCCACCTATAGTCCCAACTGCTTGGGAGGCTAAGGCAGGAGGATCACTGAGCCCAAGGGTTTGATGTTGCTATGAGCTATGACTCCACAGCACTCTACTGAGGGTGACAATATAAGACTCTGTCTTAAAATAATAATAATAATAATCATTAAGTCAAATAGTTTAAATTGGGTAGCTTAACACTGATAATTATTGAAAATATATAGAGGGTGTCAAAAATGCATACACATTTTAAGAAAGGAAAAGACCGTATTAAAATTGTAATACTACATACCAACAGTGTTTTATAGCTTATACATTGCATTTTGTATCTCTTGTAACTGCAGAGGTCAAACATGACTTGAATATTACAATTTTAATGAAGTTTTCCCTTTCTTAAAGTATGTATACTTTTTTAGTGCCCTGTGTGTTTGTGTGTGTGTATGAAATTATTCTGGTCTGAAATGTGTGTTCTCCTCAAAGTTCACAGTGAAATCTAAAACTAAGCATGACGATGGTGTTAGGCGATGGGACCCTCGAAGGTGAGTAGGTCATGAGGGCGCAGGTCTTCTGAATGAAATTAGTGACCTTTGAAAAGGAGTCCCCAGAGATTTTTCTTGGCCCTTCTGCCATGTGAAGATGTAGCTAGAAGACCCCGGATATAAGCCATGAGAAGGGCCCTTACCAGACACCAAATCTACTGGTGCCTTGATTTTGAACTTCCTATCCTCTGGAACTGTGAAAAATTTCTATTGTCTGTACGCAGCTCAGTTTATAATATTCTGCTTTTGCAGCTGAAATGGACAAAGACTTTTTGTCTGCCAATTTTAAAATAATTACAATGCTTTATTCCCCCATAGAGATTAAAACACTATATCTTACAAGTCTTAATAAGTGTGGATGTACAGCTTGACATATATATGAGTCTACTAATTCAGATATGTACAGTTATCTGACATTTTCAAATGTATCAGTGTGTTTGATACTCAAAAATACCCCAGAGTTTTGGTTAATATTTAATCTATCTTTATAACTTAGCACTTTTCTTTCTGTCTTCTAGCTCCCAAGGTCATTTGCTGTGTGAAATACGTGGTATAGTTCATCTGTAGAAAACAGAAAAATGTGGCTCTATTTATCTCATATTAATGAAAGGAGATATATCAAATGTACGGAAATCTTTGCTTTCGAAGTGGGAAAGATAAGAGTCAGGAATAGTATGTCATGATTATTTATATGAATATTTGCATTTACATACATACAAATGAATGTGGAAGCCAAGGCTTGGATAGCATAAAAGATAGCAGTGGACCATGAAAAGGGGAATATGTAAATCAACCTTCTCCATCAAAGTTAAAAATAAATATTTTATAACAGTATTAATTTGTGGCATAATAATATTAATGAAATTTGATCAAACAAGAAATTACATTTCTTGGTAAAATGTCAGCTGTGGACATGTCACTGTTGTTTAAACTTAAGACTAATAATTCATATTTTCCCAGGGCGCCATGCATAGAACACATTATGTCATCCTTACCAAAACACTATGGTATAAAAAGCAAGTACTCATGATAGAAATGGTTAAGTTGAGGCTCACAGAAGTTAATTAAGTTGGTTAGAGAACTCTTACCCATGAAACTTATATGTTTGAAGTTTCTAATTTACTTTTTAGAATAAACCATATGAACATGGTCACATACCTGTGTTCTAGTCTTGGTTGTGTCAGAAAATTCTTTAGATTATAATATAAAAAAAAGTTGGATAATAGAATCTAATTTATAACTCATCAATTATGTCAAATATCTCCAATTCTTTTTTTTTTTTTTTTTTTGAGATAGGGTCTTACTCTGTCTCCCTAGGTAGAGTGCCCTGGTGTCATCTCACAGCAACCTCAATCAAACTTTTTAAACAGGAGGCCAGCTCACTGTCCCTCAGACCGTTGGAGGGCCAGACTGTGGGCCCTAGGATGAGTCGGCTGCTAAGCAGGACAGGCAGTGGTGGCAAAAACATCAGGCAGATGGGATAAATGTCCTAGGTGGGCTGCATGTGGCCGGTGGGCAGTAGTTTGAGATCGCCTGGATAAGCCATCCTATTGCCTTGGTCTCCGAATAGCTGGGATTACAGGTACCAACTACATTGCCCAGTTTGTTTTTCAGAGACAGGGTAGGGGGTCTTGCTCTTGCTCAGGCTGGTCTCCAACTCCTAAATTCAAGTAACCCACCTACCTTGGCCTCCCAGAGTGTCAGGATTCCAGGCATGAGCCACCATGCCCTGACTGTCTTTTTAATAAAAGCATTATCATTGTTACTATTGCATTTACTCTGAACTATGAGTATACTTCCTCACTTATTTTAACAATTAGCAGAGTAGGTAACTGAGATCTTAGGAAAATCTTAATCTTTTATACATTAGTCAATATAAATATTTTAATAAATATTTGTTTATGATGGAAGAAGAAGTGGGCCACCCAACAGTAAGCTCTGATGTTGTCACCATTTTCTTTATTGAATGATCTTGATCAAAACATATTGCGCTATTCACATATGTTTTGGGAGTCAAGCCTTTGCTTTTTCAATTTTGTACAGACTCTAACATAAACTAGACCTGTGTAAGTATGTGCTCTTTCTGAAGTAGCTAAGGATGAATCCAATCTACTGCTCCTTTTTAACTTTCTGTAATTTTCCTGAAGCCCCGAGTAATCCCATTTGAAAAACATGTCCCAACATTTATATATTTTATTGCTTTTTGCATATAAGAACACTAAATCTTCCATCATATTTCCTTTACATTTCAGGATTCAACATTAAGTTACCTGAATGGCAGCAAATGAGGACCATTTGCAAACATGCTCCACATTTCATCAGTTATAAACAATGGTTTATTTAAAAAAAATTGAATCCATCCACATGAATATTCTATGACGCTATGAGTTGAATATGTTTAGACAAAGGGCAAATATTTAGTGCCTATGACAGTCATTTCATTTAATTAATTCTCTAAAAATAGATCATAAAACTCTGTCCAGACAAAGTATCTGTTGATGTCATTGCCATTTCACATATAGAAGCGAAAGGGTTGGAACTACTCGTGTGGTATTTGTCTGTGACCTGCGTATGGCCAGCCTTCCTCATAGCGAACGCTGACGCCCCACGGAGACATAGGGAGGCGTCCAGCACTTACTGTGCGTGATGTGGCAGTGCCCAAGGGCAGCAAAACACTCTCAGCACCGAACTGAAAAAGAAATGTTTTCATAGGTGCAACATGTTTGCCATACACTCAAGGAATACAGAGATTCAAGGTTAATTATGTTTTCAATAAACCGTTTCATTTTGCTTGGAAATGTTCCTCTTTCCCTAAGAGTGTTTTTCGTAGCATTTTTCCTTCAACATGTTAGATCATGTAAGCCCGTCTAACTTTTCTGTGTTATCTAAACAACCCATTCGGGAATAAAATTAAACCATAAGAGAAGAAATTGCTAAAAGAAGCATTTTAAGATATAATTTCCATCCGATGAAAAACACTCTAGTCCTCCTGCAGACCAACCTTTTCCTCCAATTTGTTCACTTTTTTTAGCATTTAAATAATTATATACATATATATACTTATTATTCTCTCACGTTGAATTTCACAAACACTGTTGTGCCATTTAATAGCTAACAGTCCTTTCAGTTCACCTAGAGCGGCAAACTTTTTCTTTGAATGCCAACTCAGTAAGCATGTACAAAATATCCACAGGCAGGGGGCAAAATTCTGTCCACAGAACACAGACTCTTGACCTCGCCTTATACATTTAAAATGTATTGTATACTAATCTTTTAATTATTTATTTATTCATTTGGAGGTTCAGGACATTAACAAAAATAGAAGAAAAGGTCAATGGTGCAGTCTGCAGTGTCTGTCAGAGTAAGGGACCTATTTTTTTATATTTCTTAAATGCATAGAAGTGGATTGAAAATTGAATAACTCACTAGCCAAATGACTAATTTCTGAACCCACAAAAATCTATAGGGAATGCAGAGGCAATCTCTTATTTATTTTTATTTTTTTATTTTTTGCAGTTTTTGGCTGGGGCTGGGTTTGAACCCACTGCCTCCACGGCACCCCACTCTCTCGAGCCACAGGCCCCGTGAATGCCAAGCGGCAGCCGCAGTAACTTCCTATATTCACTCCCGGCTCTCTAGGGGCACTTGTTGGAGAATTCCGGCAATCACTGCCCTTCCCTGTACTTCAATTTCCTCACCTACGAAAGTGATAGATGGACTTAGATGATATCTTAAGTACCTTTAAGTTTTAAAACTCTATTAAACAAAAACTATTTCTCACTGGGTATCATCAGAGATCACAATAGAAATTCTGAGTCCATTTTTCCGGTTTTTGCAATAAGCAAATCTCATATTATGTTTTGCCTTATGTCTAATGCTACCAGCCCACCAATCCTAGATGTCTACTCGTTTCTATTCTTACGTTTCTAGTTTATGAAATCTTTTTTTCTGTCTGGTGCCAATGAAAAGCGGTAACAGATTAACCTTCACCATTCAACTAATTATAATAAGTTTTTAAATAACACAACTAGAAAATGTTTCCTCTCTGTTAAAAATACCCAGTGGATGAAAATTACAAATTTTTTTTTTACATTTTCTTCTTTGTTGAACTACTTTTTGGATCTGTGGAAGAACGTCAACAAAGGAGGCAGTCCTTGAAACACAACAATTAACAAATAGCTCCTCTAAGCAGCTCACAAAGACGCTGTTGTGTCACCGCACAGCGGTGGGAAAGTTTAATGAAGGAGAGAAGAAAAGGGCCAAAAAATTGACTTTTGAAAAAAAACAATCCCTTGAAAATTGTAACAAAGCTGTATTATCATACGTGGCTCTCATAATAGGCTAACATTATTAACTTATTAATGACCCAACCAACTTCTTCATAAGTAAAACTTACAGGCTTTCCAGTGTAGGTAAGATATTTGCTAGATTTCACATTAGCAGTTTCAAGGTGGCACAAAATTTAAAAGAGACCAGATTAAAGAATTAAGTGTGCATTCCTAAGAGTGCTAATTTTTGTCATGTCTGCAATTAAGAGATTTCTAATTGGGAAAAAGAAATATGGCAAACACCTGTAAATAATTTTTTCTCACACTATTAATATTTTAAGAAATAATTAAAATTGTATTGCATCTGGCTATGTTATAACTAATGAAATAAGTTTTATTCATTTCCCTCAAATAGAAGAAAAAATATTACTGATTGAATATACTCAAACAAGTACATGCCTAGGGAATTAAAAAAAAATAATAACCTCCATTCTTTTGTACTTTCAAATACAAGGATGGTAGATGTTAACCAAGTGATATGGGACTATGTTGAAGGTTGTTTTTTAGATGTGGTTGACGAGGCTGAAATAGGTACAAAATTGTCTGTGGGAAACCTTGATTCTAATTCTGGCTCTGTCCTTTACTAAGCACTCAACTTTGTAAAAGTTATTTAACCTTGTAATTAGCTATAAAATTCAGCTAACCATCTGCCCTTCATGCTCGCCGGTTGCCGTGGAGTTCTGGAGATAATGCATAGGAAAGTTTTGCAAGTGGCAAAATGGTATAAAACTGCAAGCCAAGTTCTGTTGGTGACATAGAGAGAGAGACACAGATAAATAGAGCAGCTCAAGAATTGCACTGCTCTAACATGTGTTCTGTCTTAAACTAACCAGGGGACTTTGAATGGAATAAATAGTCCTTGCAGATTTTATACTTTCTTTTTAAGAAACAAAGAAGTTTTTGCTCTAGACCATCTTTGTGAACTCTCTGGTTCTAACTTCTATTGTTTATACCTGAAAACCTGTTTCCAGAGTCTGGTTTCTCCTGTCAGTGTACCTATTCCTTGGGTGAACAATTTCCTGAATCACCTTAACCATCTATGTTATACATTATTTTCAGTTATAATACTTGGCTAATATGTTACACACTGTTGAGTCTAGGTCTACACTCCAAATTCTTTCAGCTGTTAGAAATCTTCTCCTACATATGCTAGAGATACATTACAGACTAACTGCAGAACAATAAATCACAGTCTCTCTGGTTTTGAGAAACTAAAGTATTCTTACTTTGCAATATCCTCTTCAAAGCTATTTTATTGAAAAATAAAGAAAAATGGGATCAATCTTGACTTTTCCTTTTTCATCATTCCCTAACACGTGCATATAGTTTACGCACGGTATGTTCCTATAGTTTACACACATATATCCTTTGCATTTTAAAATGCAAAACTATCACTTTTTAAATATTAGCCTTTGCTTTTCATTTACAACGTTCTCCTGAGAGAATCAGGACATCCTTCCGGTGTCACCATAATAGCTCTTTAACAGTTCCTAAGGCCTACGAGCTTTTGATCTTTAAATTTGTTTTCTGCATCACCAGTCAAATGTTTAACTAGAAATGGACATAAAAAGATATTTGTCCTTTGCTTAAATGCATGAATGGCTTTCAGACAGGTGCCGGATAAATCCCCTTTCCCACATCGTCATAAAAATCCTCCATGATCTTGTCACTTACTACATTCCTGTACATATACTAAAATGCCTTCCCTGCATTTTTTGACGGCCTTACTTTCATAGATTCCCTAAGGCTTAATTCAGATATTACATTCACCAGGAGACTTTATAGAAATCCCCGGATTGGGCTTTATGCTCACTTTCTGCATTCTTTGCTTCTCAAATCCTGTCTTTACTTATTTTGATGTTCTCAAAGAACAAGGATTACATGTCATGCCCAATCCCGCACATTCTGTAAAACATCAGAAATAGGACTTTAGACTTAATGAAGTGTGGATTTGGACCTTTCAATATTGAAATATCCTAGCCTACTGCCAACCTTGTCTGTTGTCTGAAAAAAAAAAAATTCTAAACCATACATTGTTTTTAGGTGCAGAGGAAATATCTGTGAGTGAGACCTGGGCCTTCTAACCCCTTTCACGGGCTGTACAGTCCCAGACCAAGCCCCTTAGTCCAGAAATGTGTCCACTCCAGGCTGACCCTAGTTGTTCTCTATCTTTGCATACATTTGACTCTAAACATAATATCTCATTTTACTCGTAGTAAGATGAGATAGCCACCAAGAAAATAAACTGATCTGTAGAGCTTAAACTGTGGGCTTCCTTTACTAAGTAGACCAGAGAAAGGAGTTACACAAAAGTAGAGAAATTCAATTAAACATACTTGGTAGAAAAATATTTGTCAATAGAGGAAAAATATAGTAAGTCGAAATTTATACAGTAAATTTGTAACAGCAAATTTTGGCATCACACTTCCAAGGGCTATCTGCGAAGGAGGTTCCTAGTTGCACACTTTGACATTTATATACCATTAAAATTTTCAACCATTTAATTTTTGGTACCATATTCACAAAATGGGGGATCTTCAAAATACCTAAGAACCAATATAGTTCAAGCATGCCAATGAGGGCTCCATCCATCATCTTTAGAGAATCGTCATCTATCATCTTTAGAGAATCTCTGTGTTGTTATTTTAGGTTCACTGAGGTGAGCTCACATGTAAAGATGATTCTCTGTGAGGAACACAGCTCCTTTCTGGTAAATTCACTTTTGATTTCTTTTGGGTCCCTGGATTAAGAATATATTTAGTCTGTATACCTAATTTAAAATTTTTGTGACCATTCTTTTTTGGATTCATTTTGGTTTGGTTACATGTGTCTGCAAGAATTTGAGTCTTTCATGTTTTTCCTCTACTCATTTCTAAATATTTTTCAAGAGCTAATGTAGTCATCACCATCTATAAGGGACTTCAGTCCCTGAAGAGAAAGTGTCAGGTACTAGGATAAACTGGGTCTTGGACAGGCAAGATAACCACTACAGCACACGATCATCTTGAGAAAAACTCAGTGTAACCAGAGAAAACTTGATCACAGGTCAAACCAATTATAGCCAATACCATTTGCCAAGTAAAAAATGACTCCTGTTGCAGGGATACTTGTCAAAGCAAAACGCTTAGGTCACACCCCTGAACTTGAAGATAGGAATATAAAATTAATTAGAAACTGTTGACATCCTTAAATTCTAAAGCACGCTGCTCAGTTGTCTACGGACACTCTTTTTTGAGGGAACACCAACATACTCATTCAAAATACATATCTTTTCCTCATGTAGATTACTAAACCGGTGGGCAGATTCTATCAATATAATGTTGTGTGGCCAATGTAAAAATTATTTCAACTCTCCAAGCTTATTGCTTTTAGCACTGATTTTTTTTTTTAGAGTCTACTATAACGTTATACACTCTAAAAGTTGTCTGTCATGTCTCTATTTGTCATTTTGTTTTTCTCTGTTTACTCTGAATTTGATGACTCTTTTACTTATTGTACAAAAAGTTCGTTACTAAATTCAAGGCTACTTAAAGGTGTTTTGTTTTTTTTTCCCCCTGGCTAGCCTTAAATGAAACATAATCATTCAAAGATTAAAACACTCATTTGAGACTGAAAAAAAGGGGGAAAATAGGTTTTAAACTGTGAGGAGAATTGCTTCACCCTAAATTTATTCTACAACCTTTTATAAATTACCTATAAGGATAAATGAAAATCTTATAGTTTATCCATGTGAATAAGTGACCTTAATTTTTCCATTTCATTGGAAGTATAATTTGGATCCATTTGTGTTTTATAACCCAGCAAGTCTTGTTTGGTTACTGTGCTTTAATGTTTCATGACTAAAAAAAAATTAAAATAAAAGCAATAAGATCTTTTGTGTGTATAAGTGTTTGTGTGTACTTGTGGATGTAATATGCTGTGTGTACATGGTAAAATACATTTAGAAATTCTATTAAAATTGGTTTAGAAGTGAGTGATCATGTTTAGTAAATTATACTTGAAGTTGTTTAAATCTACACAGCAGTTATCTCAAATTAATTTCAGTTTATAAGTCTAATGTAAATCTTTGATAAATAAAATGATTTTAGATTTGTCAGTATAATTAAAATAAATGTGTTCATATATATTTGGCCCAGGTTTGTTGTTCACACAAGATTATATTTGTCTCTGATAGATATTCAAGGTCATAAGTCTATAAATTGAGCCTAAGGGCAAAATTATTGTACTTTTTGTAACTATTTCATAAATAAGATTTATATAACTTTTTGGTTAAATTAATATAGCTGTAATTTCTGAGTTGCTAAAATATTCATGTATTTCACTTGAAGATTCTTACTTGGTTGAAATGCTTGATGTTCATAGGTTGTAAAAATAGCAAGGATATAACTAAAAATAAAGTCTTGCTTTGTTATCTCAGTCTAATAATGTACGTATACATGTTAAAAATAAGTGAATTAGGTAGATATAAATAAGATAAACACTTGTGAATAAACTTTTAACATTAATTTATATTTTAGAGTTATCTATTTAAAATTAAGTAGTAAATATTCATGAAGTAATTTCCACATAAATAAAATATTAAAATGTTAACTGTTAAACATAGACTAAAGTTTATTTACTTTTGGATATTTAAATTTTATAAAAATATAAAAGATATTTCAGTCTATTAGTAAGTATGTCTCATTCATACTGAAATATTGTTCTTTGACAAAACACATATTTCTAGAAATTATAAAATATATATTAATAAAATGTCAAAGAAAAAGTTTATGTAAAAGTTTAAAATTTTCCTACCTCCTAAATGTTTTACTAGTAATTAAAGAGGTAAGAATTTAAAATCCTAACATATATATATAATTCTGTATACAAAATATACAAGAGAAATAAGATATGCTATTGGTAAATATATATTAAAAGTACATAAATGTTTTTTGTTATTAAAAAGAAATAATTTTGCCTAAATTTGAAGGTTAATCCAAGCTACTTGAGACACTGAGACAGGAGGATCACTTGAGCCCAAGAGCACAAGGCCAGCCTGGACAGCATGGCAAGACCCCATTTTGGAAATAAAGAAAATAAAAGTTCTAGGTTATTTAAAGGTTATTTTAAAAATATTAATTTAAGAAGAAAATGAAAACTAAGTATAAATGAGCCAGTAAGAAGGAGACAGATGCAACAAAAGTTACAATGTGAAGACTTATTTTTGCTAAGGAAAACTGAAGATGAAAATAATATTTTCTATATGAGAAACAATCTTGTGTGGTCTCAATGACAAGGGAATAAAAGAAAACAAAAAATGTTCTAAGGTAGATTTGGTTCCTCCTACATAGGGAAAAAAACTAAAGGTTTGAGCATTCTTAAATAGTCTGAGGAATTTGTAAAGATTTTAGAGATGTTGAATTCTATAAAAGATTTGATGTGGGAACAAGGTGATTATAACTGTTCATAAGTTTTTCTGAGAATTGAGCATTAATATCAAAAGTAAACTGATGGAAAATCCGAATTTAGTTCTGTACGTTTAAAGCTACAAGATTTCTTTAGATATTGATTGTTTATTATTTTTTAAAAATAGGAGGAGTTTCTGATATTTTAATTCTGAAATCTGTTTCTGTAAATTTTCAACTATGTTCTGAATTGCAGCTTTTACTGTTTTACATTTCTACTTAATTCTAGTTTAATTTTCATTTAATTTCCTTAATTTCAAGTTAAAGTTACTATCTTCTTCATGTAAAATAGTAATTTCCTTTTTCAAATTAAACTTTTCTTTGACTACACACCCACATAAGGGAAAAATTCAAATCAATTCAAGGTGGGGGAGGGGTACAAAAGGGTAGAGGGGGAATGTGTGTGCTCCCACTTACTGAGCAGATTCTTAGAGCCTGTGAAACATCACTTGGGGGTGGGACACAATAATAACAGGAACTCCACCACTCCACCTAGCAATTGGAAACATTGTAACCTCTTTCTGTGTACCCTCAAATTAACCTGAAATTTAAAATAAGAGAATTAAGTCAAACATCAGATATGAAAAATGAAAATAATAAACCACCCATTCTGGTGATTTTTTATGGCCATCCAACTCCAAAATTAAACTTTTCTTTTTAAAGCTTTTTATATTGTATCTGAGAAATTCAACTTTTGCTGCATCATACTATCCACACTTTGCAGGTTAAGCATCATTGTCTTCATGGCTTTCTCCTTCTCTCCTTGAAAAGGTACATCTTTGCCCTTGCTATCCATTCCTGGAACCTTTTCATCTCAGTTATAACACACCTACTTTGCTCTGATGCTAAAAATGTTTGTGTTAAGTGTCTAGGAAAGCAATGACTTCTTCCAGTATTACTTAATTCTGTACTTTCTGTACTCGTGGCTTTTTTTTCCTTTTTTAAGTGTCTGATTTGTTTCATGTAACTAATCAATTCCATGGAATTTCACATTTTCTTTTCTTTTTTTTTTTTTTGAGACGGAGCCTCAAGCTATCCCCCCTTAGCTGATTGAGCCACAGGAGCCCAGCCGGAATTTCACATTTTCTAAGATCCATGTGTTATTTTCTTGAACAAAGTACTAGCTTTTTTGCTTGTTGCTTCTGGCAATGCAACATACAATTGTACAATTTAGGAACACTCTCCTTCACTGTCTGATTGAAATCAAACCCCTTTTCATCAAGTTTGACTTTTAGTTGATCTAAACAGTCTTCCTATATGAAAAAATAATCAGAGGGAAGGATATTTTTCTTCACTCTTTAACGATTGGCCTAGGAAAACAAAGATTGCTGTCACCAAGATAATTTCTTGTGGGTCCTGTTGTCTTGATTAAGTTATTTTGATTGCTGGCTCGGTGCCTGTGGCTCAATTGGCTAAGGCGCCAGCCATGTACACCTAAGGTGGCGGGTTCGAATCCCCAGCCCGGGCCCGCCAAAA